>JAWPHD010002797.1:0-240733 GCA_037043455.1 Cyrtodaria siliqua | reverse complement strand
TGCATTTGGTTGACTGTGTTCTGCTCATGCCGCGTTTTCTGTTCTAATTGTATACCTACTTTTTTAAACCACTTGTTAAAGATTATGCGTCAACTGTGAAATGCTTGAAAAGGTGTTTACATGCGTGTACTTGATTTAGATTAAAAGGTAGTATAGTAAAACGTATAGTGGCATTCCAGAAACAGGTGCTGAAATCATACTGTAAGTATTTAGAGTAAATTACCAGCAATATCAAACTTGAATGATGATTAGTTGATACATACCTTCATTTGATACATGTCTTCTTCCTTGTATTTCGTTGCAAGAAGATAGAAATGTTTGGCCTTTTTCTCATTTTTTCACTGAGTGAGCAAACGGTTTGATTAAATTTGAGTTAAATTTATTGGTGTGCATTTTGATGTATGAAGTGTAAACAAACATTCAATAGTTCACATATATGTCTGAATCAGTGTTATCTTTCTTGCTGGTGCTTTGGGATCATTAAGTCCAATATAGGTTGCTTTGAAGTAGAATGCAGCTAAGCCGGTGCTGGGAGGCGTGATTAGTGTTGCTTCATGCAATACCTCTTATGAACAGACTAAAAAGACAGATTTGCTATGTTTACTTTATTCTGTGCAGAGTATAATCTGGCGGTGATTTCTCTATTTACACTGTCCCGTTTATTGGGATGACGATAGGGTAAGAGTGAGATTTGGTGCACCCTAGAACCTGGTTTAAACCCCCAGCGGCATTTTTGTCACTGACCGTTCCAAGGCGGTAGCCCTATTGTCAACGGTTTTGAGTTTGTGATGTCTTATCTTGACTTGTATTCATGTTTAACGTAGTTCTTTGTTTCTGTGTGTGTTTGTGGTTGACTGTCGTCCTTGAATGCTAGTTTTCCTGTTTGAAATCTACTTTTATTCTGTGGGTTGTGTTTGTTGCTTCCAAAGTATCTTACTTTTGTGGAATTATTTATGCTAGCAGAAGAGTAGTAATTACAACATTATTTCATAGTTATTTGTAGTAACATTTTGAAATGTAAATATTGCTTTATATGTTGGATTTATATGTCTTTATTGTATAAAAATGTGTATATGTATTTGGTTTAAACATATTTTATTTCGTATTATTCCATACATACATTTAACAGTATATTAAGTAAATTATTGGAACGAAAGAAAACTTATAATGTTCCTCTCATATATATATTTAGTATACCTTATGCTGTCAAATTGGAAGGAAAATAAAACAAATCAACTAAACCTAGAAAGTGATTTGTCATTTCATTCCAGTTGAATACTATGTTAATGTCTGTAGATTCTGCAGGGATCTTTACAAGTAGTTCCTTGTTGCCTGAAAGAAACAATAGAACAAATAGAAACATGGTCCTATAGAAAAATGTTCCTATAGAAATCACAGAACCCAAACTCAATGGCAGCGTTGGTCCGCACTGCAAAACAAACTAAGCAACTGTGGATATTTTGTGGACATAAAAGAGTCGTCATCATTTGATAATTTACCTTTAAGGCATCCTTATTGGAACTTCCCACCCCATCCAAAAATGAGAAAAAATGTCCTATAAAAATCATAGCACCCAAACGCAATGGCACCGTTTACCACAAAGAACAAATAAACTATACAATGAAAAAGACAATACACATTACAACGGTTGGTGAAGACATGGTTACCGACTTGGAACGGTCAGTAGGCAATATGACCCACTGGTAAGCTTCCATGTTCACCGTCATATGCATACCATCTTCGGGGCGGATCAAATTTCTGTACTATTGACATGTTAAATATTGAGGTAGCCAGCACGTTTCACTACCGCTCATGAACAAATCTCTCAATCAAACCGAGACTGCAATATTTTTTGTATTTATCGTGTTCGGCGATTTCCAAATTTCTCCTTTCATATTCTTTTTACACACATGTATATACGTATAAAGGCAGATTGTTACGTCATCCGTATCTGAACTTACTGACTCTCCCACGTAAAAGGCAGAATGTAATGATAATACACTACGCCTTGCACAACAAGTTAGAGAAACTCCTCTTTGCGGCAGATCAAATGTGTGTCGGTGTTGTACCGTCTTGACCTTTCTCACCCCGTTGAAAATGACAAGAGTTTACCTGGACATGATCAATTTAAAGTGCATCACGACCCTGATCAAACGTGGCCTTTTGAGAGCCCGCTTGATCAGTTCCGATTGGCCCTTGATGTTGCCAGCGTGTAACTGTTGGCCAATGAAACACAATATGAACGTCACCTGATTGACCTGTCAAAATGCATGTCAAATATTTGTTCTGCTCGGCACCGTGTTATTGTTTTAGATTAATATAACTCTATTTCGTGTCGCGTAGTAAAATGAAACATGACTTTTTCGAAAGAATTGGGTAGCGAGGAAACATTGACATTAAGCCTTAATCTGGATTTGAGCGATGTGCCTTGATAGATATTGAATACCATAAATTGTATGAATGGGATATGACATTTTTCCCAGTGAAGAAATTCCGCAACTGTCACGATTTTCTGTAAGGCGTATCAGCTTTCTGGATGATGAATATACACATATTTAGATCCATAGACCTACATACATTAAATCCATGTTAGATCTTAGAAACTATGAGTTTTTGCAACATTAATTTAGGCAGGGACTGTAGGTAGACGTGCAATATAAGCGGGTTCTGATTAAAGAATTCCGGGGAAATGTACCACCACGTTCGGTCATGTATTTATCAGCATTTATTAACATTCACACTAGAGTTCGTTTAGTGCAGTGTGGCGGCTGTAAAAAGTCTCCCATGCTACGAATCCGTAGTGTTATTTTTACTGGTCCTTTGGGATCAGCGAGCCCAGTATAGGTGGCTTTGAAGTAGAATACCGCTTAAGCCGGTGCTAGGGGGCGTGAGAGGTGTTGCTTCTTTCATTACTTCTCATGAACAGACTTAATAAAACCGAGTCTGCTGCTTTATTCCCTTAATTGTGTTTGTTGCTCCCAAAGGATCACCTTTATCAGTATTTATTATTAATCTGACCTTACCAGCCCTTTTTACGATTTTGACATTTCATCTGGCTGTGTATATAAAAAGCCACAAAATCCACACAAAAAAACTGGCGAGGTCATGATGCACACAAACAATACTAGTAAGTCGATTCGAATGTACATTTCATACACCGCGTGTAGTTAGTTACACGCATTTTCCCCAAGCCGTGTTCAAAATTGATTGACAGCAGCGTCTCACGAGGTGAACCGTCAATCGCGGTCAGTGTCGCTGCCGACTTCACAAAATGTGAATTCTCTAATTTGTTATGCAAGGCGTAGTAAAAACCCATAAAATGCCACTCCCATCCCGTATACATATATTGAGAAATAATATTTATAAAGACAGGTTTACCTTCTCCTGGCACGGTCAAGTCGGTTAACTCTTGCCATAATGAATTAAATTCCTAGAATATAAAGCATAGTTATTTGTTAAAACAACATATACATTCACAAATTGGTGAAAATTCGATGAGTTAATTGATATGGAAATTTACATGATTTTGTGTTTTTTATCTGATTGTTCCATTCAATGGCTAAGTTATAACAACTGGAATACATCTCTAATGTAACGGAAGAGTCATACTACTGAAATTGATGCATTTTCTAAATTTAGCAACTTTCTTTTACTTATTTTCATCTAGATCTTTTCCGCATGCTTCTTCCAGCAAATGAATTTCATTAAGGAACAGGTATATGTCTCGGCAATCACCTTGTTGAAGGTCGATATCAGTAACTATTCTTGGTCGATATCAGTACCTATTCTTGGTCGATATCAGTATCTATTCTTGTCATATTACAGTTGTTGACTCAACAATTTTGTGTTGGCACTGTATTGGTTGTGGCTTATTAAATGTCTGATTTGAGCACAAATATTTGAAAATGTTTTGTTGCTTTTCAGTTGTCATGAACATCCGATCAAAGGTTTTCGTTGCAAATAGAGCTAAGTTTAATGACGACACATCAGTTTGTACTGGAATATAATGTTATTGGAAACCTAATATTAATATATTGGATAAAGATACCTTTCTACAGAAGTTTAATATGGAAAAATAACAACATTCGTTATGCACGACTAATAGAAATTTCGTTAATGGACAATTACAATAAAATTGTTAAGTATTGTTAATGGTCATTTATATAGAGTTATATAGTAACTAACCCTACAGTAGCCTTCAATACAGTAGTCTCTGTTTTTTTCTTTACCACATGGCGTCCCATAGGAAAGTAATACAGTACGAGTGGTACAGTCAACCTCACATTGCCTATGACCTGAAATATTAAAACGTTTTGGTTGTTTACATATATGTGTCAAAGGTAGAGTCTGCAATAGCCCTAATAGCATTGTGTCAGTGGTAAAACAATGCCATATGGAGGAAATTAAACATTCTAATACTTTTCATTACCTAAAATAGAATGATGCAAAGTATAACAAATTAAATTTAAATCTAAAATTCAGTTGATTTCAGGTTGAATGTATAGCAGTTACGTTCACATAAATAAGCTGAAATAAATGGACCTATAGGTTGTGTCCAAAATGAGTAGGGTAAACATGTCAATAAGGAAGGTCACGTTATAATAGTAATAATAGTAATACAAGTTATGTATTTAAGTAATAGTATGATAATTGCTATTCATTCCGATCTTTGGAGATCGTTGAGCCTGATATTTATATAGATATCGTTGGTACATTCACAAATTCTTGGTTTTCTTACTTTAATTTCAAATACTTGGTTCCACTACTCCAGACTTTAAAGGCTCTGAGTATTGTTTAATCCCCCTTAGGGTATGTTGTCTGTTTTTTAGTTTTCCAGTGGCTTTCCACTTTTGTTTTATCTATTCATGAGTATATGTGTGTTATATTTATATTGCCTAATAATACTGCCTAGTTTAGCATATAGCCTGGTGGGGAATTATTTATTGACAGTGTCCCATTTTATTGGGATGACAATGGGGTAAGAGTGAGGTTTTGTGCTCAAAAGAACCTTGTTTAGACCCCCAGCGATACGTTCCAATACGGTAGCCCCATAAATGTTGTTTTGCTTGTAATTGTTGTTGTTTTTTAATACTTTTTTTAAATGACTGTTTTCTTTGAATGCTATATTACATTTATTGCTTAAAGAGTGCATTAAATATGCTTCTTTTTTTAAATAAATTAGGGTCGAAATAAATCCTAGACATTGCTTTGTACGTACGACATCTTACCTCTTTTAGCTGGGATGAACTCAACATTGATTTGTTCGCTTATCGCGGCACATGCTGCTTTCCTTCTGTCAGAAATCAAATTCGTCCTGCTACTGGACTCATCTGTGCATGACTGCATGGTGATGGAGAAATGTAAGTGTACGAGATTAGTAACGAACAATATTAAATAATAAAGAAAAAAACATAAATTACTGGCCCATATAGTAGGGTTATTTGATTGGTGCTTCTGCAAACAACCTGAACTGAAGGTGGATGAATGAAACTTCGCTCCTCATGTTATGTTGTCGTACCCTGGATTGGTTTTTCTTTTTGACTGCAACTGTTGTAGTTGTTCAGTACAAACTATATCTTTACAAAAACAATAAATTGTAACACTAATTTCTCTAGATGTCTTTTGATGGATTAACTTTTAATTAAGCAATCTTATCAATTTGAAGATAGGGAAATAACGCAGTTATGTACACATTTTATCGATTTAAGCTACGCAGTAGGTCTTATTTTTACCGCCATATTACAATTTCAGTAGATTTATACCTCCATATGTATAGCCTGTAGATGCATACCGCCATATTACAATGTCGGTAGATGCATACCGCCATATTACAATTTCAGTAGATGCATACCGCAATATTATAATGTCAGTAGATGCATACCGCAATATTACAATGTCGGTAGATGCATACCGCCATATTACAATGTCAGTAGATGCATACCGCAATATTATAATGTCAGAAGATGCATACCGCCATATTACAATGTCAGTAGATGCATACCGCCATATTACAATGTCGGTAGATGCATACCGCCGTATTACAATGTCGGTAGGTGCATACCACCATATTACAATGTCAGTAGATGCATACCGCCATATTACAATGTCGGTAGATGCATACCGCCATATTACAATGTCGGTAGATGCATATCGCAATAGTACAATGTCAGTAGATGCATACCGCCATATTATAATGTCAGTAGATGCATAACGCAATATTACAATGTCGGTAGATGCATACCACCATATTACAATGTCAGTAGATGCATACCGCAATATTATAATGTCAGTAGATGCATACCGCCATATTACAATGTCGGTAGATGCATACCACCATATTACAATGTCGGTAGATGCATACCGCCATATTACAATGTCAGTAGATGCATACCGCCATATTACAATGTCAGTATATGCATACCGCCATATTACAATGTCAGTAGATGCATACCGCCATATTACAATGTCGGTAGATTTTGTCGGTAGATGCATACCGCAATATTATAATGTCACAAGATGCATACCGCCATATTACAATGTCAGTAGATGCATACCGCCATATTACAATGTCAGTAGATGCATACCGCCATATTACAACATACCGCCATATTACAGTGTCAGTAGATGCATACCGCCATAATACAATGTCAGTAGATGCATACCGCCATATTACAATGTCAGTTGATGCATACCGCCATATTACAATGTCAGTAGATGCATACCGCCATAGTACAATGTCAGTAGATGCATACCGCCATATTACAATGTCAGTTGATGCATACCGCCATATTACAATGTCAGTAGATGCATACCGCAATATTACAATGTCAGTAGATGCATCCCGCCATATTACAATGTTAGTAGATGCATACCGCCATATTACAATGTCAGTAGATGCATCCCGCCATATTACAATGTCAGTAGATGCATACCGCAATATTATAATGTCAGTAGATGCATACCGCCATATTACAATGTCAGTAGATGCATCCCGCCCTATTACAATGTCAGTAGATGCATACCGCCATATTACAATGTCAGTAGATGCATACCGCCATATTACAATGTCAGTAGATGGATACCGCCATATTACAATGTCAAAACTTACCTCCATATTGCACAGATGAGCTATATACTGGTCACCTTCACAATACGGGGCGTTTTGTGGTCTGAAATAAACAAGTAGATTACCAACCACATCGATACTATAAAAACTGTCACATAGCAATGAGATAAGTGTTTAACGCTAATAATAACCTAATAAATGTATATTAGGGACAAACAAATATATATAAAAACAAAATAATAACAATAAACAGGGAATGAAACACGGGCCATCAGTATTGAAATCGGGAAACGTGGCGGTAATGATGTATCTAAATAAACAGGTATTTGCGTTTGATAACAAACAAAATATATCTAGGTCAGTTTCTATTTACAAAATATCATAATAACAAGCTTGTTTCGTACTTACGGTATACTGTAACGAAACTGACATATTTAAAGGGGGAAGTAACGATCAATAGGAATAATATCGAGCTTCATAACAAGCCAATAAAGAAAATCACGTTTGAGATGTTAAATTATTATTTGCAACGTGCTGACATTTGTCGATTTATAAATTAAAACAAATAAAATACAAAAGTAATAGTACATAAAGTCATAATGTTTTACACAATGAATAATATTCTGCATGTAACCCATGACTATGAAAAGGTTTGGGTTTTTTACCTTTTTTCTTAGATAAGTATGTGCAAATTGTGATTAGGAACTTACACAGGGTTGGTACAATCCCTCTTTCTGTATTGGACTCCCGTGCCGCAGGTGCGAGTACAACCACTCCATGGACCGAATTCTGACCACCCACCCTGCAAATATGTGTTCTAGGGTGTACCAAACCTAACTCACATAGACCCACATAGTATCACAAACACAAAATGATTGACAATAGGAGTGCCGCCTTGGAACGATCAGTGGTAAAAACACTGCTGGTGGTTTAAACCACGTTCCAGGGTGTATCAAGTCCCACATAGTATCACAAACACAAAATGATTGACAATAGGAGTGCCGCTTTGGAAGGTCAGTGGCAAGTACACCGCTGGTGGTTTAAACCACGTTCTAGGGTGTATCATACCTCACTCACATATACCCATCTAGTATCACAAACAAAAAATTGGTATTATTAAGATAATATTGTACACATTCGTGTGCTATTTACGTTTATGGAGATTTAACAGTTCTTACCTGTATGACATATTGATGTGCCACGCCTGTGTTGCTTAAATACTCACACTTGTCCCAGATATTCATACAAATCTAAAATACAAGTAACCCGCTTTATACTTTGTCATATAAAACAAACCCGGCATACTTTGTCATGCAAACAAACCCGGCATGCTTTGTCATATAAAACAACCCGGTTATATACTTTGTCATATAAAACAAACCGGTTTTATATTTTGTCATATAAAACGAACCGGTTATATACTTTGTCAAATAAAACAAAAATATAAAGAAGAAGTAGATATAAATATCAAACAAGAAAGATAGCATTCAAGGACGACAGTCAACCACAAACACACACAGAAACAAAGAACAACTATATATAAAGATGAAAAACAGGCAAGATAAAACGTCACAAACACACAAGGGTTAACAATATGGCTACCGCCTTGGAACGGTCAGTGGCAAAAACCAGGTTCTAGGGTTCACCAAACCTCACCCTTACCCTACTGTCATCTAAATAAAACGGAATACAAAAAGGCATATTTAGTCACACAAAACAAACCGTCTATATACTTTGTCACTTTGTCATATAAAATAAGCCACGATATATCTGTTTTCATAAAAAAATACAATTGACTCAATACTGTGTCATATAAAACAAACCCGGTTATATCATGTGTTATGTTAATACATGACCAGCAATATGCCCGATCATGTAAAACATAACTGGCAATAAACATTGATACATAATACCTGGTTACATACTATGTCATATAAAACAGACCTGGATATATACAAACCCGCCTATAAACGTTGTCGTATAAAAAGCACGGCTATGAATTATGTCAATGACACAAACTCCAGCTATATACTATAAATACTGAAAGGAGTGATCCTTTGGAAGCAACAAACACAACCATAATAATGAAGTGGCAGACTAGGTTTCATTGAGTCTGTTCAAGAGACGTAAAATATGAAGCAATACCTCTCACGCACCTAGTACCGTCTTAAGCGATATTCTACTTTAAAGCCACAGATTTTGGGCTCGTTGGACCCAAAAGAACAGTTAAAATAACATTACTGATTCCATTTAAAACAACCCGGTCATATACTTTGTATTATAAAACAACCCGAGTATATTACTTTCTCCCATAATGCAAACCTGACAAAAAATGGAAAAACTCATGCGAAGGATTTTTTGATAATTTAACCCAGAGGTAAAATAAATTTTATATATACCCTTATGATGAAGAGTTAGGAAAGAAGTTAAAACATGACAGTGTTTATATTTAAAATCAATTTCGAACAAGTCCTGCATAAAAAGTGCAGTTGTTTTTATTTAACGTTGTATCAGAAAACAGGCAAACATATGTAAATGATTTGCGAACGCTTATCGCATGTTCATTAAAACCTACCATTACTTAATTTCATTAACGACAATCACACACATTTATAATTTTGAGTGCGTAGTCCAATGGACGAGCGTCCGACTTCAAATCGAAAGGTCGTGGGTTCGGTGCTCGCCGTGGCCATGTTATTTATTCTTGAGCAAGATAATAATCCACATTGCTTAGAACTGGTCCTACCCAGGAAACCTGCACATAATCTTCGAAAGAGGGTATTGTAGTATCCGTAGAGAGAGAGAGAGAGATTGATTGATAGATGTGTTGTACCTACTCTTTCTTCAGTGATGTACTGATTTGAACACTTAATCCTATAAGAGTGTTTGTACCTTTTCATCTGCACAGTATTTGCCGAGAACAGCGGCCTCTTCATGGACAACCGGTACACCATTTGCTTCACTAACACATACCAGTTTTTTACAATCAGTCTGCAAAATGTTATTTTCTTCACTTACAATGTGTATATCATGTAACACGTGTTACTGAAATATCAAAACTAACAAATTAGTTTCTAAATAAGAAAGTTGGTTTGGTGGATTAAAGACTATTGGTCCGCCTTCTTTGAAAACAGATCCAAAATCTATGGGATATGGTCAATTGAATGGTTTTAAACCAAATGCATAATTCTGCATAAGCAAGTTATTCATCACTAGTCGTTTGAGCATAATATCAGAAAGAATACTTATGGCAGAAAGTGTGACCTTTATATTCGTAAAGCTTGTATTTTACTCAATTTTTTTATGTAAAATGAATTAGTCCATAAAATCGTCCATTTATCCAGCGAGAACAGACGAGACATCATTTCTACATAAAATTAGCCATGTTAACACATCATCCAAATTTCGAAGTACACCATTGTAAAAAAGCAATTTTGTGGAGCGCTGTGGTCTAGTGGTAGAGCGTTGGACCCATGATCCAACAGTCGTGGGTTCGATTCCCGTCATTGCCATATGCGTTGTGTCCATGAGCAAGACACTTTATCTGCATTGCTTAGTACTGGTTCTACCCAGGAAGACACCGAGAGTGATTCAAATAACTTCATAGAGCTTTCGTTACAATCGATGTAAAATAAATAAGTTTAAACTTAAAAAAGCAGAGATTTTCTTTTAATGACATGTTGTTTCAAAACAATCCGAACGCTACAGTATGGTGACTTTTTCAAAATATAAGAACCGGCAATTATATTTGTGGATGTGTTAAACGCAACTGAGTGACTATTTTGCATAGAACATTCCAAAACAAAACTGATCATTAGGCATGTCTATATTCGAACAAAAACGGTCCAAACCAAATAACAATATATAAATCCGATCTAATGAACTGTTCATTCGAATGTTTCACAATACTACGTGTGTCAATTTACCATGTATGTGCATGCTTTTCGTGTGTATCGTGTGTGTCTTAAAAGTTCATGGCATATAAAGAAAATCTTCTCTTATTTTGACAAACGTGTACTTCAAATTTCGATGATGAGATAAAATGGCTTATTTTATTAAGAAATGAGTCCTCGCCTGCTCTCGCTGGACGGACAACTCTTCATGGACAACCGGTACACCATTTGCTTCACTAACATTTTCGGATATAAAGGGCACAATTCCTGCCATATAAGTATTCCTTTACATAATAAAAAAATAATAAGATGGTGGAGCATATATTTGTGCCAATATTTTACATTTAGCAGTAAAGATGTGCGATACGTTCTTACAACATTGGTAACGGCCCTTTGCTCTACATATACATACAAATGCATGTGTTGATCTCTGCATGTACATACATATACTATTACAATATGGCTAAATTAATTTATCATAAATCACAATTCATTTTACATTTGTAAGATAATTCTTTATTGCATACATTAATGGATTAAAACAACTCAATTTACGAAGCAATACCTTGGGTTTACGATTTAATCCAATATTGCAAATTAGTTAACTAATTGTTAAAATGGAAAGTTGAGATATTTTGACATTTTAAAGACTAATATTCAGTTCCAGTTCTACTCATACAAACAAAAAACATACATAGTTGAAACAGCAGTACTGTCATTGAACGCTCAGTGGCAAAATGGCCACTAAGGGTTTTAAACCAGGTTCTAGGGTGAACCAAACCTCATTCGTACCATATTGTCATTCCAAAATGTAATTTATAACTTAGTTCATGTGTGTTTTTTTGACAATGAATCAAGGACACTATTTCAATTTAGAGAACTGGAAATCTGTATTCGCTCTCCTCCAGCTAGTTTGCTCTATTTGGCATGATCACACCTGCGATTTTCAGGTTATAAGGGTAGGCAAAACAAAATAATTGTTCATTGATCATGAAATCGTTATGAACCTTGTATCGTGCCGTGTACATGTATCGGCGTTCAAATCTATAAGTGGATATAAAAGTCGAACAGGAAATACAGCATTCAGGGACCAAAGTTAGCCACAAACGCGTCTCAGAAACAAACAACAACAACAAAGATAAATAAAAGGCAATATGTAACATCACAAACATAAAACGGTTGACAATAGGGCTACCACATGGAACGGTCAGTGGTATAAAATACCACTAGGGGGTTTAAATCATGTTATGGGGTGCACCAAACCTCACGCTTACCCAATTTTGTCAAACGGGAGAGTGTAAATAAAGATAGCTAGCTTTACTAAAATATGACAGTATCCTTACCCTTTGTCGTGGAAATTCCCGAAAAAATCCTCCTTCGCCTACCACTAGTTTACATATCTGGTCGGAGGTAAACAGCTGGCCTATAGAAAACAATAATTATTGTTTGGTAGAAGGAAGTACATTTGTCATATTTACTATTCAATAACTTGTAAGGTTGTATTATTGTCATTGCATACTGAATTAATTTACATTTCAGTTAATTCGGTTAAGCAATAATAGGTAAAGCATGCGTTAATAATCTATTTATACACATGAGGAAATACTTGCCACTACATGAGTTATCTGTCAGGAAAACATATGTGTATAAAATGGAACTACAGTTGGGTTGTTCATCTTAGTAGAAAAAAATGTTAGTATTATTCATTTAAATGCAAAACAACAATGAGACTTGTCACAGAATGCATCCATCCAAACCAAACATTTGCAACAACAGTTACATAGAATATAAACGTAAGCACAAAAGTCGAACAGGAAATGAGACATTCACAGATCTCAGTCAACCAAAACCTCATATTCAAAATAAGCAACACTCACAATGATAAATACAAGCAAAGAATGTGGCACCACAAACATAAAAGGGTTGAGAATATAGGTATCGCCAGCAAATAAGCACGGGAGGTTAAACGAATGTGTATAGGGTGGACTTAAAGTATGTATAAAAGTCGAACAGGAAATGTAACCTTCACAGAACACAGTCAACCAGAGACACACATTAAAACAAACAACGCGTACAAAGTAACTAAGAAGTAAGGCATCACAAACAGGTTAAAAATAGGCTACCGCCTTGGAACGGACGGTGGTCAAAAAGGACACAGGGGTATAAAAATGAGAAAAATGGTCCTATAGAAACCACAGCAATCAAACGCAGTGGCACCGTAGGTCGGCACTGCACTATAAACCGAACTATGAGCATATTTAAAATGTTAAGGAAAAAGACAATACGTACCAAAAAAAGAGTGGTGAAGACAAGGTTACCGATTTGGAACGGTCAGTAGGCAATAAGGCCTACAGGTTAACTTAAATCGATATTATGTTTCCACAATCTTGCTATTATCCTGTCTTCAACGCACAAATTGACAAAACAGTGTAAATAAAATTACATCACACCAACAGAAAATCCCTAACCATAAAGTCCACATCCAAAGAAATTAGTAAACAATACAATTACATGTTGTTGTAGAGATATATAAAAAGTACAATTAGAAAAACCTCTGGATGTATCCAGAATTGTACTGAACAAACACCGCAGTTGCAGCCAAAGAGAAAACCAATCTAGGGCACGACCAAAAAAACTTTAGGTCGAAAGATCATGCACCTACCTCCCTTTGTCTGGGTTGCAGCAGGCGCAATCATAGAGTCATAAGAGGTTGTCCAGTCATCGCATAAGGGGAAGTGAAGGTTAGTGACTGACTGTAAACATGAAGTGCGTTGCAATACTAAAGGGTCGTATCCTTTTGTGACGAATTTCCTGATTAATTTTGTAACGTTTTCAGGAAACCCGTCAGATCCATTTAACTTCCGAAATGTATAGACCACATCTCCATAAAATAAAGGTTGTGATATTCCTAGTCGCAGAAATGTTTTAAGGTTGGTGTTGTACTTCTCCAGTAGGTTTTCGTTGCGGCAATAGAATTTTTAGAAAGATCTAGGCAGTTTGTGATAGCAAAAACCTTGCTTAAGAAGTTTACCAGTAATTACTAGATTTCGATCATTAAAGTCCTTAACATCATTACAAGCTCTAACAAAACGAATGAGCCTAGAATATATACGCCGCGTATGGTGTAGCACGAGGTACATCCCCATCCAAATGTGGTTAGTTTACGATGTCAAAGTTAAGTCTTTGAATGCTGCTTTTCCTGCTCGATTTTTATATCTATATTTAATCTCTCTTATCATAGATTTTAGTATGTATGAAATCATTAGAAATCGAGATATGAAGGTCGAGGAATACTGCTGTAGATCCGAACTGTTGGTTTTATTCAACGTCAGCACTGGTGGATAAATGTTATGGACCATTTGAGCAAAGAACGGATTATCAATATTGGGTATGTCATCTAGATACCGGGATGTATTATTAAACGAATCAATAATGACACTCTGGCTAGCAGGTGACAAACCCAACATAAAAAATGTTTCATATCAGTATAAAAACAAATCCGCGACAAGTGGTGCACAGTTAGTACCCACAGGAATACCAACAACATGACGGTCAACGGTTTTACCGTATCTTATAAAGATGCTGTCGAGAGGAAAATATAACGCTCTACACATATTAATGCAAGTATTATCATTAGAGGCTTTTGTAAAGAAATCCCTGACATTATTACAAGCAAGGGAAGTGGTTCCTTTTCTAGCGAAAGTCTTCTGTGTATGCAGAATCAAATCATCTTTGACTAGGTTATGTGGTAGAGTCGTGTATCGTTTGTAAAAGTCGTAAGTGCTTAGCGTAGAGGCATGGAAATGCTTACATCGTTATTTATCAAATACTTCTCCAGAGTTTTTGATAGACCAAAACAAATTGATTCCTGAGTTTTCAAAATCTTTTTATCTTCCTGTCTTTCCGCGATTAAAGAATATATCGCGGAAAGACAGGAAGTCAACAGTTTTGATACATCAGTAGCGGTACATGAACTTGGATTTGCGATAAAACGTGCTTTGTGTGGATTGTTGTGAAGTTTAGGAATCCAGTCCACGGGTAAGGAGTTTATTCTGCTTACTATTTACAGAAACCTTCATAGTCTCCATAAAGGTCACATGCTGGGAAACCAGGTTCTAGGGAGCAAAACACCTCACAGTTACCCTATTGTCCTAATAAAATCATGTAAACCTGACCTTTTTAAGCATAGGGAAATTTAATTTAAAAGCTTAATTCTTGGAATAAATGAGATATATCTTCAAACTCAGTTACCTGCTTCTTGAGAAGACGATTGTTTAAGGTTTGAACTATTTTTTTATTAAAAACGACCATCTTGAATAGCGGTAGGCCTAACTTGTATAAAGTTCAAAGTGATTTACTTTAGTAGCATTCGAGGAGGACAGTCAACCACAAAACACAGAAACAAACACGCAAACAGACAAACAAGAAAGCAAAAGTAATAATAAATGCAAACGACATCACAAACACAAAAGGGTTGACAATAGGGCTACCGCCTTGGAACGGTCAGTGGCAAAGTAGGCCACTGGGGGGTTAAACCGGTTATAATGTGCACCAAACCTCACACTTACCCTACTGTCATCACACATTCAGAACAAACAACAGTTACAAGGCTAAACAGAAGCAAAGCATGAGACATAACAAACATAAAAGGGTTGTTGACAATATGAGATCACCTTTGATCGTTCTATGGCAAAAAAGTGAGAAGTGATTTAAACAGAAGTTAACGGACGTACGGACTGACTGGACTTAAAAAGACGAGCAAATAGCGACCGCATTATTTTACTTGATGATTTCACATTCTACTCTAAGTTCCTAAGAAGCTGGCAACTTATTTTGTCTTGCTAGCTAAATAATACATATTTTACACACAAGGAAATAGTATATGTAATCATATTCTAGTCTAAGTTACCAGGTAGCTTGTCGGTAAATGTGATTCGTGTTGAGACATTGGTTGACGTGTATTGGTAGCCTGCAACGTTTACGTCCTCTGTGTATAGGCAATACTTGCCGGAACTGAGAATAAAATTATAGCACACATCAACAAATAATATGGCTAGCACTTTCTAGCTATATGCTGTTCTTATAGATTTATACGTTTCTTGTAAGGTATGTAGGTATATTTCCAGGGTGCATGTCATAATCCCCTTCAGGACGATTTAATGTTTTTATTATTGTTTTGTAGTACATTCAGAGTAGTTTTGTGGCATATATGGCAAATGGTTATATTAAAGATGGAGTGGGTGTCCTACCGGCAGTTGTTTTTGTGTAAGCAGACACAATGTATCATTTGTTTCGGCTGTGTTTGGCAGAGTCAAGATAATTGCAGACTGTATTTATTCACAGGCATAGCAAGATATAGATTTGATTTGTATATCCATGTCTATCGTTATTATTGTTGTACAAGATAGAATCTTGAGACTGTAAAACCTCGAGATATTATATAAGAGAAAAGACAATTCAGTTATAGTATATATTTTTCCGGCAAACCATAAGCATGTGTTTCTTTCCTAGTATTCCTAGTATATATAGATCATTTCTCCCGTAAATCAGTTACTTGTAGTATAACGCTCTCATCGCTTCAACACTTGTCTGATGGTTTCATCCAGATACTTTACAGGGAGCATACCTCTGGCCCATCCATTTCAGGTGGCCCGCTTACCTCGCTGTCTCATCCAACTCAGATTAGACGCTTATCTCATAGTCTCTTCCGACTCAGATGGGACGCTTACCTCAACGTTTTCTGCAACTGGAACTTATTACAGTCATTCCAGGACAGAATAGATGACTCCATAATGCCACTTTGAATTAACATCCCTGGCAGTCTGCATTCTCTGTTGGTATTATGAAGCATTCCAAGGCTGAATTAAATGGATCATTCTAAAATACTTGTAGAAGAAAATGTGTTTATTTCCACTTGCAATTTGATATGGTCATCACGGGTTGTTTATGTTACAAGTATGTATTTTAAGGATAAAAAACATATTCGTCCATATTTGAAAGGGCGCGGCAATCTTGAACTATTTAACAAGCCCTAAATTTGTCACCTTGATTTATTTATACAGTATCATTTTGAAGTTATCCTCTTCGTTATTCTGACTTATTACTGTTGAAATATTATCAACAATTAAGTTATACACAAAAAACAATTAGCATAAATAATTATAAATAATGTAAAATAACGGTAGCCCCGACAGTAGCAGCACGTTATAACATAATACGAGTGTGAATGTAAACGCCGGAATCATGTAGAAATCCGGGGCAAATGCTAGATATTACTTCACCTACAGGTCATGGTAAAAATATGCTTTTGAAGTATTTTCTTTTTAAACGTATTCGTATGTTGTCATAGACGCTCCGGTATATTTACCATTGTGTTATACAAACTGATAGAAAAAAGTCTGAAAGGAGAAAATTGGAAATCGTCGAACGCGATAATAAAAAATATACTGCAGTCTCGGTTTGACTGAGACTGTTCATGAACGGTAGTGAAAAGTGCTTGCTACCGTACACGCCCTATAGCCCCGGGTTGAACAGAACTCAATATTTAAAAAGTCAATAGCACAGAAATTTGAGCCATTTTGAGGGCACGACAAGACAAGATTGTAGACAAACATAAAACATCACCGTCCTTTTGGGATTTAGGTAGACGTCATCATAAAAGTCGACAGGAAAGGTAAATTCAAGGACCACAGTCAACCAAAAACACGCATAGAAATAAATAACAATGACAAGGATAAATAAAGGGCCAGGTATATGTCATCCCAAGCATAAAATGGTTGACAATAGGGCTACCGCCTTGAAACAACCAGTGGCAGTAACGTTTTTTATGAACACCGTTTTAAAATGTATGATTTTTGAAATAAAGCATCTTTATATTTCATGAGAAAGTGTGTTTTTTTCACTTACACGTGTCCCACCTCATGCGCCAAAATGAGAGGTTGCAGGAGTCCAGTTCTTTCAATAAGACAATTATTATTGTCGTTGCAGATTGACCTCACTACACCTAAACCCTTCACACTTGAGCCTGTATCGTCCTGTCTAAAAAATACGTGGAGAAAAGTGTCAGTGTCTATACAAGCACTTGTTAATTGGCAATGAAAATTATTTACAACAAAATGTCAGAAGTAAATGAAAAATGTTGAAATTAATTTCTAACAGCTCTGTATGTAAAGCATTGGACATTTTCACAGAAATAAACTTCATCAGCACAGATATAACTTACATTTGAAACAATTACAGAATGTATGAAATTTGTACGAGTCGACAATGATAATTACACAAAAATATATGTGTTTGTTATTTTTCTTGAGAACACCGATCAACTCCAAACTTACTTAAATGTCATGGAGTAAAGATGTATAAGATGCAGTTCGACCTACCCCGAATGGAGAGATGTATAAGATGCAGTGCGACCTACCCCGAATGGAGAGTTGTATAAGATGCAGTGCGACCTACCCTGAATGGAGAGATGTATAAGATGCAGTGCGACCTACCCCGAATGGAGAGATGTATAAGATGCAGTGCGACCTACCCCGAATGGAGAGTTGTATAAGATGCAGTGCGACCTACCCCGAATGGAGAGATGTATAAGATGCAGTGCGACCTACCCCGAATGGAGAGTTGTATAAGATGCAGTGCGACCTACCCCGAATGGACCCCGAATGGAGAGATGTATAAGATGCAGTGCGACCTACCCCGAATGGAGAGTTGTATAAGATGCAGTGCGACCTACCCCGAATGGAGAGTTGTATAAGATGCAGTGCGACCTACCCCGAATGGAGAGTTGTATAAGATGCAGTGCGACCTACCCCGAATGGAGAGTTGTATAAGATGCAGTGCGACCTACCCCGAATGGAGAGATTATAAGATGCAGTGCGACCTACCCCGAATGGAGAGTTGTATAAGATGCAGTGCGACCTACCCCGAATGGAGAGATTATAAGATGCAGTGCGACCTACCCCGAATGGAGAGTTAGCAGGTCATAAGCAATGGGATTTTGAGCTCGTACATTGGTGCAAAACGACTTCCTCGAGTACCTCATTGAAATGTCCAGCAAGTAGAAATACTTTGTTTGAAAATAAGGATAGATAAATAAATATTTTTATTGATTTAAACGTTTACAGTTTCTCATCATTACATACATAATTTGTAATACATAATTACAATCACATGGCAGATTAAACATACTTGTCATTCTTTTTTCAATGCATATACTAATGTATTAATCATAGATCATATCAATCAGACATTTTAATCAATAATCCAAGGATATCAAAAAAGAAGGAATTATATATAAAATAACAATTTATGTGAGGATGTACTTGAATATTTTTTAAGGAAAATAAACGATAATATTACGTCAAGGAATGGTATGGAAGAGTATTAATGTAACGTTAGTAATAATGATATACTGAAATAAATAAAGTTTAGCAAGCCCTTATGACATCTAGCTTGAATAAATGTAATGTTATTTTATATTTTGAAGTATTTTAAATCATCTGCATGACTTAGGTTGATCTTTTTTCACGTACTTTTTGTATTCCAATGTGAGTATCAGAGTTATCTCCCATTTAGTTCAAACATATTATTTCACATTTAAATAAGTACAAATAAGGTAAAGAGAAGGATCAAACATTATAAAATAACTGTAATGGTTCTCAAGATGTAAAAAACGCTAAAACAATCGACAATTTCCTTGCCATTTTAAAGTTATAGGGAACCAAAGTTTGCCATTTGTCAAATTACCTCCCTTTACATTGAATAACAGCGAAATTATACTTTCTGTAAAACATGTAGATTAACACATGTTGCTATTGTTTTCGCAGAGTTCTTTGGAGACTTATTCCCTTAATATAACTGATAACTATGTAATTATATTGCCCATGACCGCTTCTACACATATCCTATTGCTCGGGGCGCTTGTTTCAGCCAAAGGTTTTTCTGCAAAAGCTTGAGCAATTAGTTCAAGTATATATCATTAGAACTGGTAATTGTAGTGGTAAATAATAATACCTTAGTTTTGAAAATCGGTTGAGAAATAAATATTTTACGGCCCAAACGAGTTTTTGTAGTTTTTTTATATCAGTAGTGTTATTTTAACTGGTCCTTTGGGACCAACGAGCCCTATATATGTGGCTTTGAAGTAGAATACCACTTAAGCCGGTGCTAGGGGGCGTGAGAGGTGTTGCTTCTTTCATTACTTCTCATGAACAGACTCAATAAAACCGAGTATGCTGCTTTATTCTCTTAATTGTGTTTGTTGCTCCCAAAGGATCACCTCTATCAGTATTTATTTGATGGTGCTTTTCCCATGATGGGACAGCATAAAATTAATAAATTTCATATAACTTCAGCCAGCCTTCATAGTTTGCAATAAAACTTTCAGGTTGTCTTAATATACGAATATCAAACAATTTAAAACCATTTTCGGATAAAAATTCTAAAAATAAGTATGTTTCGAATTTTCCATGCAGCAGAGTTATGCATTGAAAATGCCCCATCAAAAACAGCTTTCGCGCATGAAATTTTTATTTCTCAACCGATTTTGAAAAGTAAGGTATTTTTATTTAACACTAAACATGTCTGTTTCACTGATATACAACTCATTTAGGTATGAATTGTATTTTGTCTGAAAATCCAAAAAAAACGTTGGCTAAAACAAGCGCCCCAAACAATAGAACCTGTTCAACGGGATTTATATTTTATTTACTTGCTAAACTTATTTTTATCAGTATATATTAATGATATTGTCTAACACTTTCAGTTGCAAATTATAACATACTATCAATCAAGTTATTCTCTTGATCAGTTTAGCACTTTTACCACCATGTAATTCAACGGACCCAAACATGATCATTATTTAAAATTGTTACTCTATACACCCTAACTTAAGAAAACAATTCTAAGTTTGAGCAAATACCGGGTTTGTGATCCACAGTTCAAAGTATTTCACCGTCAACACGATTTGGTATCCCAGCTGGTCCTCGAAACCAAAAAGTACAGCAACCTGATAAACATGGGGTTAATTTCTATATATGCATACTATTGTTTTTAGGAATAATCTTTTATTAGTAATTAAAATCGGTCTAGGGTATAAGCGCAACACGTGTTATACTTATCAATTTAGGAATGCTTTATATACTTTATTAAAAGAACTTGTTTCGCTTTATTATCGATATACATGTACTTAACAACCAAACAAAAATATCCTCCATTTGTATTTTGATCGCAGCAGACATAAGCTGTTGTTTTTCCGGTTTTAAGGTAAATTATGTTATTTACAACAGTTTGCATGATAAAAATTTACAAGTTTAGTACCTTAAAGTGAAAAGTGATAAATTTATCACTGTTCTTACACTCGCCAAAAGCTGACATTTTAAGTTACTAACCATGTAATTCTTATATAATGTGCTATATAGGTTTACGAGCATCTTTATAAATATATATATTATTATATATGAAGGTATATAATAAAATGACCATTGCTAGAAAGAAGGTTGTATCACCTCTTGTGGATATGCCATACCTCCAGGATCACGCTAGAAGCTAAAGTCTCTTGTAAGATCCTGCAAATGGTGCATGTGCACTCGAGGTGCTACGAGCCACCAAATCAAGTTATTGTGGCATTACTTCTTTTCAAAATAAGGTACACATTGATTTAGATACTGCGTCGTAACATTCAAAAGACACCAACTACGCAGTTCAATTCTTAGAAATATAAAATGCTTAATTTTTCTTCATTTCGATGTCATTATGTTTTTGTTTTAGTTTTTGAAGAAAAAAGTACAGCATCCGACATGGTGCTCCTTTCATATTTAGCATTCTAACATGTTTAAATATACTTGCAAAACTTGAAGATACAAATCTTTGCTCTTGTATTTGATATAATAAAAAGGCGTAAATATATTACTTACTAAAACATGTCAATTCTAAAATGCAGTCACAGTTTTTCAGTACAAAATCGTTATTTGTATTTGCTCTACTCTACAAAATGTAAGTCGATGTTTTAATTAGTGGGAAAATATACAAATATGAGAAAGAGAAAATCTGATTCTATGGGAATCTGATGTGGTTCTAATTTCACTACTTACCATTTGGTATTTCAGCATCATTGCATTAAACTTCTCATATATTGTTACCAGACCGTTGTTTTCCAAATACTCGTTGTAACCTGCGTCCAAATACACTGCTGTCTCAATTGTTAGGACGTTGTTTGTTGTCCTGTTTTCACCGGAGATTTCATCCGGTTCTTCAATGTGTAAAAGAAAAATGATCACTGGAATTATCAATGTTTGCTATTTTTTAATATGTTCTACGTTTGTTAAATGAAAATGATTGCAACGATGCGCATGGGTAGAAAATATATTTTTTATTTAGCGCGAGATGATCATTATATTGTTACATCAAAAGTAGATATAAAATCGAACGGGAAATGTAGCATTCAAGGACGAGTCAGCCACAAACACACACAGCCACAAACACACACAGAAACAAACAACTATAAACATGAATAAAAGTCAAGATATGACATCTTAAACATAAAAAAGTTGACAGTAGTGCTACCGCTTTGGAACAGTCAGTGGCAAAAATGGCCGCTGGGGTTTAAACCAGGTTCTAGGATGCACCAAACCTCACTGTTAACATATTGTCATCCCAATACACGGGCCAATGTAAATAAAGATATCCCCATCAGAATATAACCTCTTACGTGCGAATATAAAAATAAAATATTGTTAACGGATTCAAATTACAGATTGTTTCGGTTGCAATATTTATATCTCGTACCTGATATGATATGGACATTTATAAAATAAAACATAAACTTTCTTTTCATTCCAAGAAAATGGATTTCTCACGCATTTCAATATCCGCTGTTTCCGCTATATTACTAATATCAATGTCAGCATCCCTCTTTGTGAGTGTAACATGCATTGCTTCATCTGTGTCTCTCTTCTTTCTTATATGGTCGTTGTCCATGACAACACTATACGCGTGCTTCTTTGTTATGACAATTCCATTCTGGAAAAGGAACATAGAAAAAACAAAGTTCATCCAAATTTAATAACAGTCCATTGTTTTCCATTGCACTCACTTTAGAAAACCTTCATAGTAATATGTTATGGAATATAGTCGTATGTACCATGTTAAACACAAGGTAAGCGCAGACAAATCATCACCTCTGACATGTATTAAATTAAAATAGTGTATGTACAGCTATGAATGGTTCAATTGAAATTGAAGGAATGGAAAATTGTACTAAAGTCGGGACTGAAAAAGGTCTGGTTTGATTTGTTCGGTGGTAATTGATTTGGTGAACATGGATTTTCCTTTTCTACTGTACAGGTAAATGCTGCAACAAGCTAACATTACATTGTCTTACTATTACATAATCATGGACCTTAATGTTGTGGTACATGTGTGGTCGTCTACGTCTTTGTCTTGTTTTTTTCTTTTTTCTTTTTTTAACTTTCTATTTCAATATCAAGTGTACAAACATGTATATACAGTACATATATGGATGCATTATAGTCTACCTGCTCCTAAAGTAAATTATAACTTCATTAAATTTGAGGAATGGATTTAACTTCCTTCCAGTTGTAAATTCAAAACATTGAAACTAGCGTATCACAAACATTGTGCACAGCTTACATCACAACATATTTTGAACTGCATTCCACCTTGATTTAATTGTATTCGATTTATGTAAAGGGTAAATATGTTGAGAATAGTTCCATATCTCTGTAATTTTTCACTTGTTCTGAAAATAGTATATAGTTAGGAAGACATTTTCTCAGTTTGCAAGAATATACATACTTCTTATAGATGAGCACAACTAGATACAAAATATAATCAATATCTGATGAGCATGGTGTGCCAAGAAAAATGGACCAATTTTATTAAAATATTACATTTTTCATCTAAATCACTAAACAACTGTATTAATATGTTCTTGACTGTCATACATTCATAAAATGAATGCAACAGAGTTTCTTTTGAATTATTACAAAATGAGCAAAGTTCCGTTTCAGACATTCCAAATTTATATAATCTTGCATTTGTGAAAAAATTCGATGACTAATTTTAAAGTGTAAGGATTGAAGATATGTGTCATCCGTTATACGGAAAGGTTGCTTATATAGAATTGCCCAATCTTCACTAGTCAATGCGCATTCCATATCTGTTTGCCATTTCATTTTAGAATTATTTGGCATTTCAACGAATGACTCCAAAAATTTACCTTTTTAGCTGTTTTAAGTTTACTAACGTTTTTATTGATTGGATTCTCGATCTTATTATTATTTCTCATGCGTGCTTACCAATCTGCTGGAATTGCACTAACTAATCATGTTTAAATTAAAAAAGGCATGTTTATGTCACATTTTGCGGTAAAATGTTCAAAAGATCAAATATACAATTGTCATCAACAATGGCATTAATGAAAAATATATCGTTTTTACATAAGAATACCGTTCTGTTGTTAATGTTTATATTTGGGTTGTGCAATAGTGGCTCAGATAGAATATATTCTACTGTATTAACACGATTTTCCTGATTAGCGCCCAGGACTGGATTACATTTTCCCAAAAGCTATTCATTTTATTACCAACTTGTATGAGCCCTTCTTTATGAAAATGCCATACTCTGTATCCACAGTTGTTTTTTCTAAATCGTTTAAAATAAGCGTTTTTTACGGTGCGAATTTGTCAGGGTCTAAAATCGTTTGTATCCAAGATAATTTAAGTGAGTGACTAAGTGATTTAATGTGTGGGATCTTTAATCCACCTTCTTCAATAGTGTTTATCATCACATTACGTTTTATTTTATCTGGTTTACATGACCACAAAAAGTCAGTGATACATTGAATGAGTATTGGCAGGGCAAGTGTTTTTAAAATAGTTGTTTTTCCTATTAAGGACAAATTTCGAAACGACCAATCATTTTTCAATTTTTTTATTTTATCGAATTTACTATCAAAATTGTGAACCAATAGTTATCGTTTTGCAAAATTGTATTATATTCTTAAAACTTTAAGAAAACCACTTCCATTCTATTTTACTGGTTTGCATGTTTTTAATATGTCTTTACATCCTTTTTTTATGTCCGATCCAAACAATTTCAGTTTTTCAAAGTTTGCTTTTAGTCCAGAACATAACGAGAATTTGTCAACAGTTTTTGGAGTAGCATTCGGTGACTTTACATCGTCGTCAATAAAAAGGGAGGAGTCATCTGCATATTGATGTATGACGTATTCTGAACCGCCTATTTTAATACCATTAATATCAGGATTATTGTTTAAAGCCGCACTTAAAATTTTTCGACACATATTATAAAAAGATATGGCGATACACCACGCTGTATAAAAACATAATCGATACAGTGACCATTATTTGATACACAGCTCTCAATGTTATTGTTTAACGTTTTAAACCACTGAAGTATGGAATCCCCTAATATTGAAGCAACGTAATGGTTTTTCTATAAAATCTCATTCAAGAGAATCAAAAGCCTGTTCAAAGTATAATAGAACTAGAATACCAGATATATCTAATTCTTCACATTTCTGAATAATGCCAGATATAAATCTAGTTGATTCTTCGATATATCTACCTTTCAAAAATCCAGATTGGCTTTCTGAAATAACTTTTCGAATGATTGTCTTCAGGCGGCATGCAATAACTTCTGAAGCAATTTTAGCATCTACATTTAGTAACGAGATATGTCTCCAGTTGTTTTAGTCTCAACTTATTCGTTTTTCTAGAGCGTGTACTCGAGTTGAGGACTTTAATATTCGTAATTTTTGTATAACTAAAACGTTACTCAATCAGGGTTACCGTTACCATAAACTTCGTAAAACCTTTGCAAAATTTTATTATCGTAACCCTGATCTTCTCTCCAAATATAAAAGTAATTTAAGGACTCTTCTGCGACAAGGACTATCACAACCTGACTTCTATGGTGATGTGATTTATAAACTTCGCAAGATTCTTGGTCATGATCACTTTCATACTATCTTTGTTAAACTTGTTAAAATGTTTATCAAAAGAGGTTATGACCCTATCATTTTGCAACGTACTGCATGCTTAGTGGTGGACCCTTTTACAGTTCGCCACTATGCTTTCCTTTTTAATTGTACGATGACCGGACAGGCTGTGGACCCTATGATGACGCCTACCTAAAGCCCATTGAGACGGTGGCGTTTGAAGTTTGTCCATGATCTTTCGTGTCGTGCCCTAAATGGTTTATTCTCTTACTGCTCTGACTTCTGCCAAGTCATTGAGTACCTTCATTGTGGCTTTCTAGGCTATTGTTTTTTTGTATTATATTTACACGAGCATATTTGTGTTTCACTTATATTGCCTATTGATGCTGCCTTGTTGGTTAGAGATTAGATCATTGCGGGAATTTCTTTATTTACACTCTCCTGTTTTAATGGGATGACAGTAGGGTAAGTGTGAGGTTTGGTGCACCCTAGAAACGGTTTAAACCCCCAGTGGCCTACATTGCCACTGACCATTCCAAGGCGGTAGCCCTATTGTCAACCCTTATGTGTTTATGATGTCCTTTGCATTTATTATTGCTTTTGCTTTCTTGTTTGTCTGTTTGCGTGTTTGTTTCTGTGTTTTGTGGTTGACTGTCCTCCTTGAATGCTACTTTCCCTGTCCGATATTTTTATAGTTCTTTAGATAAAATTTAGACTTTCCCTCTTATGGTAAGCACGTTATGATACCTTGTTTTTGAGTTACAGATAATGATTCAGAATTATAGCCAAAATTATACGATTTAATGAGATATTTTTCAATATCTCTCCAGAAAAAAAATATGAAATTCCACTGAAGAACCATCAGACCCTAGCGATTTATTATTTTTCATGTTTTAAGCATTCTTGCGCAGATACTTCTCCTTCCAGGAATTCGCGATCTTCATAAGTAAGTTTAGAAATGGGTTATTAACAAAAAAAATCATTTTCAAATTGTGGCTCTCCATGTATTTTGTATGTGTACAGATCATCGTAAAACCCTTTCTCTTCCGTCAAAATCTCTTTTATATTACTTGTTTCTATTCCATCTTGTTTAATTAGTTTTGGTATATGTTTTTCTGTATATTGCCATTTCTCTAAATTACAAAAATATTTGGTAGATTTTTCACCTTTTACTTTCCATTTTGCTTTTGTTCTTAAAATAATACCTTTAATTCGTTCATCTCTTATCGTTTTAAGTGGTACTGTTAATATTTCGATTTCGTTTTTGACTAAAAAGTCTCCATTATCTAATCTTAAATATAATGACTTTAGTTTGTTTTCAATTTCCTGTAGATCTTTGTCTTATTTCCATAAACTTTAAACTGAATTAAATTATTCTGTAAACGTTAACTGATTTTGACATAATTAACCGCAAAACATATTGCAGAACTAAAGTCGATGAAAAACTTGCATACCATATCTACTGGGCCTTAATGATGATATTTACCAACAAGGAAATATATCAAAAAAGCCTATTATTGACATTGTTTCTATATGTTCTATTCGAACAGATAAATATATGTCTCATGGTCGTAGGTGTAACGGTAAACTCAACCGTAAATCGAGTTAAACTATGCCAATCGCTGATTTACATACTATTTTTGAACAGTATTGAAAGCACTCTATGCGTTCACGTCTCACCTCTTTTTGATCGCCGAGGAAGCATACACAATTTCTCATTTAGAAAACTTTCGCTAGAGAAAAACTAAATGTTTGGCCTGTAATAATATTAAGAGCTTTTTACTAATGGCAGTTTGGACACTTACACATTTGTGGACTATTGCGTTTGGCTGCTGTGATTTCTATAGGACCATTCCTCTCCTTTTTACCAAGAAGTTTGGAAGCACTTATTTTCATACGAGATAATATCTTCGTCAGGTGTGGAACTACCGTTTATAAGACAATTGTAGCTCTACTGGCGTTGTCCGTCGTCCGTCCGTCCGTCGTCCGTCGTTAACTTTTGTTTCGTTAAGATGATAGGTCCTTCAATTTTGATCTGATCGAAGTTCGAAAACCAGCCATATCGGATCACTAACAGCGGCCTCCTTAAGACGATAGGGCCTTCATTTTCCATCCGATCTTTACCAAACTTTACGAGATTGCTAATGTCGATTAAAGATCGGATAAGTTCGAAAGCCAGCTAGATAGGACCAGTAACTGCGGAGTTATGGCCTTTGATTTCGTTAGAAATGCTACATTTTGTCTCGTTAATACGATAAGGCCTCCTTTTTTCATCTGATCTTTACCACACTTTGGCAGATTATAAGCCTTTACATTGCCTTTCATGTTTGTCGTTTTGCGTGTTTTGAGGTTTACTGTGCTCTGTGAAATCTGCATTTCCTGTTCGACTTTTATACTTATTTTTATACAAAAACTGTGATACTACTTACGATTTTCGGTCCACAATTGTTAAAGACAACTTTGCCGCCATGTGAGGGAACACTTCCATACCAGTAGCAGTCTTCTTTTGAACGCTCATTTGCCGCAAATTTTATGACGTCATCTCCGGTTCCAGAACGAACACCTATCATACAGTCCGGGTGTGCGACTGAACGTCCGCGTTGTAAGCTCATTTTCATGAAATCGTTATCCGCAAATAAATGCACATCAAATGTTTCTCCATCTCTGAATTCTGGGCTAAATAGTCTGCGAAAAAATGACACAGTTAAATAGGATAAACGTAAGGAAACGAAATGCTGGTTTACATAGACTGAATGGGAAACCTACCTCCAACTAATTTGATTTTGTTAATAAGATGATTTTATATTTCTTGCCTAATACAGGGTTTCTTTATACAAGTCGGTAACCTTGTCTTCGCCAATAATTGTGTTGTGTATGGTACTTTTCATTATATACTGAAAGCACATAGCTTTGAATCTGCTCAATTAGATTTACCGCGGCTGAAGCACATAGCTTTGAATCTGCTCAATGGGATTTATCATGTTATTTATGTGCTAAATTTATTTATTTCAATATATATAATTAATTTCCTCTGTGTTTGTGGTGCAGTGCGGACCTGCTGTGCCATTGCGTTTGGGTGCTTCGATTTCTATAGTTTAATAATATTTTATTGCAGATATGTTACAATACATCAATTCAACATCACAATATTCATAGAAACATATGCAAATGGATTGAACTACAAGTTATTACAACATTAGTTACAGTTCTCTCCATTGTGGCTGAAAAAGTGTATATGATTATCGGTTTGAAATTGTAACAATATATTTAATATAAATTTGATACAGAAAAACGAAGAAAGAAAAATAAATATAATATTAAAAAAAAAATCCAAAAATGTAAACTCTGCCGTGCCATTCTACCCCCACGCAATCTCCACCGAAATAACACCACAATATCCCCGTTCAGGCTGATAGAAACATAGCGACAGTAGATATAGACAAAATAAAACGTTATATTGATACAAAGTTAAGGATTTTGGAATCGTTTAGTGTTTTTAATATAGTTTTGCACTTGAGTAAATAGAATAGGATTTTCCTCGTCTTTTAGTTGATCGATGCCGTATAAAAGTTTGTGAGTACTTAAAGGATGAAATATACGATAAAATTTCTGAAATTTACACATCCAAACAAATAATGCTCAACATCTTCAAAACCATTACCACATATACAATTGGGATTATCCCTCAAATGATTAAGAAAGAGATCAGCGTTTAAATTGCTGCAGTTGTTACGCATACGCGCATGTAGAACTGAAAGGTATCTATCACCCAGTATGTAGTATTGGGGTACTATCGGTGGTTTAAAGTAATTGTTAAGTCTAGTTTTAAAACTCGAAAGGGATGGTGCTTCGCGAATATTGATATCAAGTTCATTCCAAACTTTTAGAGATGACGGTAAGACTGATCTCGAAAACAGTTCTGTTCTTCTAGGTAAAGTTTCTCAAGTTGTAAGGATTCGATTCCGAAACTGTTGCAGGGAATATTTCATTCAAGTAACTCGGTAAGTCCCCATTTGTAAACTTAAAGGTCAATATCAACTTTTGGATGTGTCTTCGGTCGGCCAGAGAGACCCAACCAATTTCAGTTAACAATTTTTGTATAGAGACAGAACGAGTCAGGCCAGTAATTATTCGCGCGGCTTCATATTGTATTTTTTCTAAGTTATCTTTTTCATAATTTGTACAACTATCCCATATTATAGCCGCGTATTCTAAAATAGGGCGAAGGTAAGATTTATATATTTGATTAAGCGTTTGACGTTTTAATTTAAATTTCATTAATTTCATTGAACCTAATACCTTAGACGCAGATATTACAATATTTGAAATATGTTGATGCCAGGACCCATCATGACTAAGGGTTACTCCTAGATGTTTATGATGGTCAACAAAGTTAAGTTGTGTATTTTCAAATATCAAAGACGGACGGTTTCTGTTTGCAAGTGAAAAGAATATAACTTCAGTTTTGGATGGATTAAATTTTACTAGCCATTGCTTTGACCAATTCGATATTTTACACAAGTCCTCATTAATTGTAGTTTCCATATAATCTAAATCGGATGTAGATACCGCAATAGAACTGTCATCAGCAAATAGCCTTGTTGTACTAAGCAATGCATCAGCTATATCGTTTATATAAATTAAAAACAATAATGGTCCTAGAACAGACCCTTGGGGTACGCCGGCATTTGGAGTTTTTATTTCAGAAAATGTCGAACCAACGAAAACTCTTTGTTTACGATCAGTTATATAATTATTTATCCAATTAAGAAGGTTGCCTGAAATGCCATGTTGTCGGAGTTTAAAAATTAAAGCTGCGTGCCAGATGCGATCGAAAGCTTTGGATATATCAAAAAATACCATACATGTAAATTTGTTTTCATCAATCGCTTTGCATATTTGGTTATAAATATCAATTAGTTGATAAACTGTTGAGTGACCAGGTAAGAAACCAGACTGGTTTTTAAATATTAAATTATTGGTAAGCAAAAAATTAAAAATATGTTTGAATATCACGCGTTCCATAACTTTTCCAACGCAGCTAATTAACGATATTGGTCTATAGTTTGAAGGTGAATCTTTATCACCTGATTTAAAAAGTGGCATAACATTAGCTAATTTCCAGCATTCTGGAAAGATATTTTCTTGAATTGAACGATTAAACAGAATACACAGGGGGCGACATATTGTTTTTGAAGTTTCTTTCAGGACTCTATGACTTATTTCATCTGGCCCACTAGCTTTATTTATCACTAAAGTTGATAGGATATCAGAAATTTCCATTTCAGTAATATTAATATCATTGATAGTATTGATCGTCTTAGGCATAAATTGTGGTAGAGTGGCATTGGTGTCGTCAACAGTTGATATTGATGTAAAAAAGTCATTCAATAAATTTGCCTTTTCTTCGTCAGATACAGAATATAAACCATCGTTGTTCTTTAAAGGTGGTATGACGTTACAACTGTTAGCGTTTTCTTTAATTAACATTTTGATTATTTTCCAGTACTGTCGAGGATTTGCAGAATTCATATCACTTAGAGAAAATTCAAGTTGATTAAAAAATATTTCTTTAGCATGCTTTTTCATATTATTAACTTTATTTCGAAGGTCTTTATATAAGCGCCAATCAGATTGATTGCCTGTACGTAAAGCAATTGATTTTTTTCTATCGCGTTTACGAGATGCAAGTCGAATTTCAGAATTATACCAAAGCTTATCAGTTGGACGAATTGTTACGAAACTAGTTGGAATGCATTCCTTCATGAGATCAGTGAGTTTATTAATAAAACTATTTGCAGCGATATCTACAAAATATGTATGCAAAAAAGTCCAGTCTGTTGATCTCATTAAATTATTCAACTTTTCAAAATCAGCACGTTTGTAATTCCAGACTCTTCTTTGAAACGGTATATTTATACAAAATTCGCTTTTAATGAAAGCATATGTACTATAATGATCACTGATACGATTTGCTGTTTGATAAACGCCAGAATCATAAGAAGTTAAATGATTAGAGATAGCGATTGGATCTATTAAAGTGCTTGAAGTGTTAGTTACACGAGTAGGATCTTTAATTATATTTATCATATTATTAAGAGTAAGTATATCTCGAAATTTATGATTTGACAGGTTTAATTAGTCTTCATTAATGTCACCTAAGATAATGATATTTGAAGTTATTTCAGAAGCATGTTCAATGCAGACGTTTAACCTGTCCCAGAATTCAACTGCTTAGTGCGGTGGTCGATAAAGTATGCATATTAGAAAAGACTGGCTATTATCTTTAATTTCAACCCATATTGATTCAGGAAGTAAATATTCCAATTCAATTTTCCTATCTGGTCTTAAATGGGGCGAGATATACATTAATAATCCGCCGGAATGAGATGTATTATCCTTACGGAACATAGCATTAAAAGTTTCTAAATGTAACATTTCGTTTTCAATATCAGTCGATAGATGAGTTTCAGTAAAACACAATATATCAAAATCCACGAAGTTGTCTTTGATATAGTCAAATTTGTTCCTAATACTACGAATATTTTGATGTATTATTGAGAAACATTGCCTTGTGTCATAACTTGGGCCCGGATTCAGTTCTACATCTCCTGATAATATAATTAAAGTATTCATAATTAGGAAAAAGTAAATATTTTGCATGATATCGCATGTTGAAAATATATTCGGATTATATTTATATTCATAATTAATTTTCTCCGATAATGAATTAAACGTTTGACATACAACTAATACGGCAATGAGTGCAATATAAGGATGCGCAGTGTTTAAATAAAAACGAACAATTAATTGAGCAGCTCTTACTAAACAATATAAGATTATCTCAATTATTAAGAGGGTGCATATAGCACGTACACGATTTTAGAATTCGCTGTCGCCTGTTATTATAAAGTCCAATAGTCGCTCTCCATGAGTTTAGGTCATTACCGATGGGGATAAATTATAACGTCAAATATAATGAAGAGCGACAATCGGACCAATGGCAAGTGAGTGGGTGTGAACAGGAATATGCGAGACGATATGGTGAACAAACACGGGGGCACGGCAGGCACGGGAGGACAAAACATAAACAATATGAAAAGCATGTGCTTTTACACTGAGAAAAAAAAAAAAAAAAAAAAAAAACTGTATCCTAGAACGAGAAAACTAGATTACAAAAAAAGAAAAAAATTATATCAACTGACGTTAAAATGGTGCTTTCATTTTATTTTCTTATAATATTTAAATCTAATATAAAAATAATAATAATAGTAATAATTGTGTTACTGGTTGTAATAATGCAATTAAATAGGGAACATAATTGCGCCACTTTATAAAATATCCAAGACCACGGAATACATAATACATAATAAACAATATACAAAAAAAAACACACAAAAAAACACACACAAAAAAAAAGAAACGCACACATTACAATTACAATGAAAGTTGTTATTCGCAGTAGCATATAATCATTCGTAAATAACACGATATGAGTATCGTGATTCAGTGTTAATCGCGTCATCTATTTCATATTCATGTAAGTAAGTGAACATACAAGCTACATTTGCTCACATGAAATGATTACCCCAATTTCAACCTTATTTGAGAGCATATAGTACTTAACAGTTATTAAGACCTTATCTTCCACAAGTACATAGATTAACACATGTATACACTAAAGTGTATGTTTAAATTACGAATATATGCATACACATATTCATACACATGCTTAATTAGGGAATATATTTTCTTAACTGTAATGTCTAAGACCCGAGAAGTGTGCCGAAAATGCAAAGAAAAATCTGCATTCACAATTCATATTCATGTGTGAAAGGGAACATACAAGCTACACTTGCTCACATGAAATGATTACACCAATTTCACCCTGATTTGAGAGTTGACGTTCTAAAAAGATGTTTGTTAACTAGTTTTTGAGATTAATTTGAGATTAATTTGAGACAAGAGTAATAATACATATACATACACATTTGCATGACATAATATAAGCCAAATCAAGACAATTCAGTAATGATACCCGTGCGATCAACACTTGTACTGCAGTACTAATTTAAATCTTTAGTAAATATAAATGTTAATCATCCACGTGCATATTAGCATACTACAACAGCCGTAAAATACTAAGTTATAATAATAGTCACGTTTTGAAGTAAGGTCACGTGTGCTGGTATTATCAATCTGATAGGCATAACAGTGAGACATTCACATGTATTATTAAATTAATTGAGCTACCATTTAGATATTAATATATACACTGCACTATATTGGTGGACTAATATATATATAAGGCACTCATTTTCACATGCACTTTATCAAACTACAACGGTAAGAAAACAAACGATAATAGGCACGTGCAGTATGGTCACGTGTGGTATAATCAATCTGATCATGGCATAAGGACTAGCCTATGTACAACACAGCAAGTCATTATTTAACATAAACACATGTTTACACATTTTGGTCTAGCAATTAAGGTCTAGCGTATATCAATTACATTTATATATTATTTTTTTTAAATGATAGATTTCAAAAATATTTCAAAAATAAATATTTACTGGATACATGTGTATTTTCATTAATGGATTTAAACACAAACTTTAACTTCCAAGTGTTCCATGTAGTAAACATGCATAAGGCATGCTTAATGAGTGTCGAAGAAATTTAAGTGTTAACAGTTTCTTGATTTCGGAGTATACCTAAGTGGATTTTGAATTCAGATTCATTTTGTAAAAAAAAAAAATAAAAAAAAAATAAAAAAAAAAAGTAAGTTTAATTATAGTAATTATCGTGTGCACAAATGCGGACAGGTAAACTGTAGGGCAGGTGTGAATATTCAATATTGGATAACAATCAATGAATAGCTCGACAAGGTATGTTTTTATAGATAATTAGTCGATCGATGAATGCATGCTATATGGTATACTATTTATAGCACAATGTGTATTAGGTCAATATTTAGCACAATGTTTGTTTACATACATTTGACAACTGTCAAAAACAAAACTTTATGGTGTTAGTCTTTTGGGATCTGCTTCCCTTCTTTGATGCATTGGATTGCCTCCATGCTGCGGATGGGAACACCTCTCTCTTCTCCCGGAAATACAACATATATCATGCAACCGGCGATATAAGTTTTAGTCACTTTTTTGGCACGAACAAACTGTCTTGCCTCGTACGCAAGGCTTTCGCGATAGCGAGTCAAATTGTCTTGAATAAATATGCCATTGCCAAGTGATTTTCGACCACCATAAAGTCTTTGCCTCGCCTTGGAGTTTGTAAATTTAATAATTACCTTGCGATTTAAAGTTCCTTTTCGCTTGCCTTTACGGTGGCACCTGTCAATGTCGGAACTATTTAGTTGAATTCCACACTCAGCAGCCTTGTTCAAAATTTTGGTCTCGACGTCATCCGTGGGGGAACCAGAATCACCCGTGATACCAGTAATGTCGAGACACATACGTCGACCATACTGCTCAAGTTCGTCAAGCTCGAGTCGTGTGACTTGCAGATCACTCTCTAGTTTGGATTTTTCAGTTTTCAAGGAGGCTATTTCATGTTTTAATTTTGATGTCTCTGCCTCAAATTGGGATATTATTTCCAGTTTTATTTCTCTGATTAAATCAGACTTGATTTCCTTAGCGACAATTGGTCCCAGGATTGCACCTAGTTCAGCTAGTTGTTCTGTTGTAAAAGTTGACATATTTGATGAAGTGGGTGGGGTATCTAGATGTAGGGTATCCGGGTGTGGGATATCAGAGAGTTCTGAATCCGAGATATCTAGTGTTTCGAAGTATTCGGAGTCACTATCGTTAGTATCGTTAGTATTATCGTCTAAACGAAATCTATACTTTTTGACGAGTTGCTTTTGCCCTGGCGATGATTTATTCCCCTTTCGTCTCGGCATAGTGACTCAGCTGATCAATATCACAGGTCAACAGTTATCTAATTGCCATATTTACCGCTAACTCGTCAGTTAATATTCACTTTTGGAGCGTATTACCTGTTAGATCTATTGGCGAGGTAACATTATAGCACACTTTTACGTCTCGTTTCTCATCTGGACACAGTTTTATTAATGAAAACTCACATTTTCTTTGTCAGCGGAAAATGAAACGCCATGTTTTTTCTCAAACCGGAAGTTCTGTCGATTTCTATAGGACAATTGTTCTCATTTGTATATAGAAGGGCCATTATTAAGAGAGGGAAAATAATGAATATATATTTGAGGGTTTCTTTAATTGTTAATGTAAATAAACAAAAACACAAACCCCTTATCGTTTCCTGTTACTTGATATAGCCTGCCGTCATAGGAACGTTCATCGCCATCTGCAACAAACGATATATATTTGGGATAAGCGAGCCTTATTTGTTTTATTTTTTCTTAAATCGTTGTTTAATGTGGGTATATTTTCTTTTACAGTTCACCAGAGTGTGTGATTTTATACATAGGTTTCATATGTCATTATTAATATGGGAATGCAACTAGTGTACACTACACTTCTCAAAACTGCTAACTACACCGCTCACGTTTTGGGTTATATATATCGATGGGTTGAATGTTTTTCAATAAAATAAAAAGGAAATACCAATTCAATCATTTTTACATCATTTCATTTTATTTTTTTCATGGGCAATGCTAGAACTAAACCACAATAAGCAATTACAAACGACCCATGTAAACACTAAAGTCACACTTTTATGAACAAGAAATGAAAAGTGTGACTTTAGTGTTTACATGGGTCGTTTGTAATTGCTTATTGTGGTTTAGTTCTAGCATTGCCCATGAAAAAAATAAAATGAAATGATGTAAAAATGATTGAATTGGTATTTCCTTTTTATTTTATTGAAAAACATTCAACCCATCGATATATATAACCCAAAACGTAGCGGTGTAGTTAGCAGTTTTGAGAAGTGTATATAGTTAACTAATATCCAACGTGTCATTAAGGACCTATTTCCAGCCTATTGTATCTAGGTGGGTTGGTAAATGTGGACCCTATGATGACGCCTACCTAAAGCCCATTAGCACGGTGGCGTTTGGTGTTTGTCTATGATCTTTCTTGTCGTGCCCTTATTGGTTTATTTTCTTGTTGCTCTGGCTTCTGCCAAGTCATTGAGTACCTTCATTGTGGCTTTCTAGGCTATTGTTTTTTTGTAGTATATTTACATGAGCATATTTGTGTTTTACTTATATTGCCTATTGATGCTGCCTTGTTGGCTAGAGATTAGATCATGGCGGGGATTTCTTTATTTACACTGTCCTGTTTTAATGGGACGACAATAGGGTAAGTGTGAGGTTTGGTGCACCCTAGAACCAGTTTAAACCCCCAGTGGCCTACTTTGCCAATGACCGTTCCAAGGCGGTAGCCCTATTGTCAACCCCTTTGTGTTTGTGATGTCGTTTGCATTTGTTATTACTTTTGCCTTCTTGTTTTCTGTTTGCGTGTTTGTTTCTGTGTTTTGTGGTTGACTGTCCTCCTTGAATGCTACTTTCTCTGTCCGATCTTTTTATATTTCTTGGTAACTGTAAATCACTGTAAGACATACAATTGCATGGGAAAATGGTACTTTTCAAGTTCTCTTCAGTTGATACGGCCCTCCCATTACATCTTTTGTGTGAAACCAACATATTAAAACATGAAAGCAGGTGTTTCAATGGTTGTCTTTCTGTTTTTCTGTTTGTTTTTCTTCTAAAAACTATGAATTATCAACAAAGTTTTGTATTTAGTACAGCTTATTTGTTAATTTGCTTTTTTCTTCATAAAAGTAAAGTTTACCCTAGCTTTTACCGATGCTTTTCACTCGGGCCTCAGTTTATATACCTGAGCTAATCGGGCTTCTAGCATGTTGGCAGTAAATAAACAAGCTTTCAGTGCATTTTCAATGATCGTTCAGCGTTGGGAAATAGGTCCTTAAAAACAGAAGTGTATCTCAGACTAACTATTCGTAAATCATATGGTTTATGTGTCATGTATTTTCCTACAATTGCATACAATTACATGTCTACTCATTCAAAGCTAGTAAAAAGCACGATTTATATTGTATAACACTTACCTTTGACGTCTTTTCGTTCATCTTTTGAGACAGAGTCCAGATGTAATGTATTCTGAAACAAAACAAAAGAATGAATGTACTGAGCGGCGTAGGTTGGACGAAGAGGATTGACTGTCTAGATCCTTTGTCATGTTGAAGGGACTTGAAAAAAGCAAAATGTGGAATTATTGTAAACTGCAGTCGACTTTCAATGTCTAGTCGCTTTATTGGTGAACTAAATTGAAGGAGATAATTCAATATAACAAATAGAGTGCGAGATACAAGAACATACAACAGAGCTGCAGATGAACTTTTGATCAGTTGGGTATATATTTAAATGGATATTTCATGATTTCAACTGGGTGAAATAAAACGATAAAATTTTGTGACATTGTTTTGGGGGTGGCATTCCACTAATATTGTATAGCATTACACAAAATGTAACTCATCAAATAAACTTGTTTTATAATAAGATTTATACAAGGTGGCCTTCAACAACCCATGTCTTGCTCGATTTACATTGGTTGTTTTATTATTGGACAATTTCGATTACTTTATTGGCGCCCATGCTTTTTAGTTTTAATTGGGTATTTTGACATTTATAATTGGGTATTTAAGCTGCTTATCTGTAGCTCTGCATACACAGTTTTAAGAGACGCATGGCAATCGTGAAATGGTTATCAAACATTGAAATAAGTATTTATTCATTATCATGTTGAAATGGAACTGCTTTTATACAAAAAATATTTTTGTTGATTTTTCGGATTTTGTCGTATTCAACCATATCTGTAATATATTATTGGTGCAATGTAATCAACAGTGAATACTATACAGAAAGAAGTTGCTTTATATTATTCCTATAACTAGATGTATCACTGAAGGTGATAAATAACACCCCCCCCCCCACCCCCACCCCACCCCCACACTCCACCACAAACATTTAATTAATAAGATCAACGGGCAATAACTATGCATGGTATAGAGTGAGCTGCACCAAAATTGTGTCATTTACACTTCATGTTTATCACTTTCCCTTAGCCTCGTCCGTCGGATGGGGACGTAAACCGGGCGGTCCCGTGTATCGGTGTATCCTCCGAGCACGTTAAAGAACCATAGGAATCTATTCGATAATAAGAGTAGGGCAGGTTCCCGGATTCCTATGTATCCTTCCCCTCTCTCTGGGCGGCTCTAAATAACCTATACTGTGTTGATGAGCCGTTAAACAACATTCAGTTCAGTTCATGTGTATCTAGTCTTTTTTTGTTGTTGTATTGAGGACAGCTAAAAGTAGTCGATCAACTTTCCAAGGTAGGAAGGTACATAAACCGCCTACCGGCTATAAAGTAAAACCCTGCAACTATAGACAAAAATGTTCTTGAAAGGGAGGTAACTCCAAATAGAAGCGAAATATACCTATTGCTTTGACAAATATTCTTTTAAAAGTATTACTATTATTTAATTTTTTGATCGACCATTCAGTTCATATAATTGATTAAAGTAAAAAAACATATCACAATATACATTTTAAAGGGTATCACGAAAATAAGTATAAAAGTCGAACAGGAAATGAAGCTTTCTCAGAACACAGTAAACCCAAACACACGCAAAAATAGGTAGACCTACGCCTAGAAATTAGAAAAAGGGTCCTACAGAAATCACAGCACCCAAACGCAATGGACCGTAGATCCACACTGTAACACAAACATAAAGCTAATTAACTAAAGTATACAATGAAAGAAAACAATACGCAACGCGAAGAGTGGTGAAGAGAGGGTTACCGACTTGGAACGGACAGTAGGCAATATGGTCCACCGGTTAGCTTAAATCGATTTTATGTGTACACAACCTCGCTATTATCCTGTCTTCAGCGCTCAAATTAACACGACAGTATGAATAAAGTATATCCCATCAAAAGGAAATCTCTAACAATATAGGTTGCTGTATCCTAAATATAGCATGAGCTTGGCCACGCCCCTTTCCTGGAGTGACCTGAGCCAGAAGTAAACGGTCACAAAAATTAAAACATGCCAGATAAATGTTTTAAAATACATTTTCAGAGTAGTTAATTAATTAATAAATAACATTTATTAAAATGAGAGCATTTATTTTTACCAAATGTATTTTTTAAACTTGAAATTGTGAGATTAACCCCCACTCAAAAATAGGTAAATATTTACTGGGGTTTTGCATGTAAACAAATATGGCGGCCCCCATGGAAAGTTATGTAGGGGAAACATGCTGAAATTTCACTTTTATCAAATTGGACTTGGACTTACCTTGAAAATAAGACACATTTCTTTTGACTTTGTCCAATTCAAGATAAATTAGGAAACGATATACGCATATGTTATTGTACATAATTAGAAACACCTCATGATATTTCTTGTTTTCATAATTCTTTTTCAGAGATGTTTGTGTACTGAGTTACACAAATCCATCTTTTAGTACAGATCATTTGTAATTTGTTAGAGTATATTAAAGTCGAACAAGAACTATAGCATTCAAGGACCACATTCAACCAAAAACACGCACAGAAACAAACAGTCATTACAAAGATGATTAAAAGGCAAGATATGACATCATAAATATAATTTGGTTGATAACAGAGCTAGCGCTTTGGAAGGGTCAGTGGCAAAAAATACCGCTAAGGGGATTAAACCAGGTCTTTGGGTATAAGTTTACTTAAATTTAAGAATATTTAAATATAACTATATAAGCAGAGTTTATGAAGAAATGAAAACAAAAATATAAAACGCACATTACATTGTTAAATCTAGGCTTTTCCGAGATTATGCATTTCTATAAATTCAACTGTATTTATTGCATTGCTTTTCGTTTGTTTAATAGCACCACGCGAGAGAGAGAGAGAGATCCTTTGGAAGCAACAAACACAACCAAGAGAATGAAGTAGCAGACTCGGCTTTATTGAAGATGGCTTTATTTACGTTTCCATTTTTCAACTGATTTTACTTCCAAATCCTTTTATCATGTATTAAATGACATAATATACTCAACATACACTGAATAAATATTGTTTGAACTGCATAGTCAATAATTAGAACTCTCGAATATTTGATGATAGATAACATAGGGAATCCCAACAGTTTGTTAAGACTGAACTGAACTGAATTGGAGATTATAGTCGCACCAACAGCCCTCGGTCATTTGGCGACTTTCCAGCTTCCTTTCCATCTGGATAGCTTCCTCACCTAAAGATTCCTAGGCCCCTAAGGAGTCGAACCCGCAGCGGTGAGGGGCATGTGATTTCAAGTCAGAGACTCTAACCATTTTTGTAAGAACGTCAACAAAATTGAAGTGTGTAACACTGATCTGCTCAACAAATGTAATAGCAATCTTAAAACACTTCTGCGACAAGGTTTATCATAACCCGTCTTTTATGGAGATGTGATTTACAAACTTAAAAAAGGAAGATTATCGGACGTTATTTATTAAAATTATTAGAACATTTATAAACAGAGGTCACGACCGAAGTATTCTGCGGCGCTACATGCTTAGTTGTAGACCATTCTGCAGTTTGAACTTATGCTTTCCTCTTTGATATTGCAATGACGGACATGCGGTGGACTCTATGAAAACGTGTTCCTAAATACTTTAAGGCGGGGAACCGTTTGATTCTTGTCCTTCACTCCATTTTGTCGTGCCCTTAACGTTTTTTCCCTTGATGCTCTTATTTCAGGCAAGTCATCGAGTACATACATGTGTTTCTGAATCACTTTTGAGTTGTAATACTTGTTGGAGTGACTGTATTCTGTGAATGCTACTCTTCCTGTTGGACTTATAACCTTTTCTTTCGAATTATAAAAGTAGGTATAACAGTACGAGTATCTATTTTATGCTTAACAATGAAATAGTGGATTAGTGGATTTTAGCAATGAAATAAAAGTGGTATTTCATACGTGTGTTAGAAAATAACTGTTTAATATATATCATTCGATTGTAAATGGTCTAAGAAAATGAGCAATAGTTTTTAAAACTGGTCAAGTATTTCAGAATGTTGTCATTTACAGTAAAAATGTCAGTTTGTAATTTTTATCAAAAACTACTTTTTCCTAAAAGTTGCTATAAAAGTTACATCATTGGATTGGAAATAACTTAACTAAGAAAATTAGTCGTAGATTATTGATATCGGTTAAGTAGTTTAGAAGTTATGGGGAATTAAAAACAGCAATTGTATCATACTAGTAAGCCAATGACGTCGTCAAATTTTTTTAAATAAATCTGCATTCTGCAGTACACTTTGATTATAAAGCAAAAAATGAAAAGAAAATGTGTTGTTTCAAAACAACAAATATCCTCTATGTACAGACGTCGAACAGGAAATGTATAATTCACAGAACACAGTCAACCAAACAAACGCGTACAAAGCAAAAATAATTACAAGGGAAGACAGAAGCAAAGCATGCGACACAGCAAACACAACAAACATAAAGGATTGACAGGGAAGGTACCGCCTTGACAAGTTAGTCACTTTTGATTTTAACCAGGTTCTAAGGTGCACTAAATCTCACCTACCCGAAAGCCACAAAGTAAGCACTTAATGTCTTGTCACCCATTAAAACGGGACAGTGTAAATAAATAAAGAAAACTTTGAAAGTCAGAAGAAATAATGCTATGAATTGGGCAGAAGCCAGAGCAATAAAAGAATAAACAATTAAAGGCACTACAAGGCACAATTGCAGTCGATCGGGAAATGTAGCAGTCACAGAGCAGAGTCAATTAAAACAAACAATTACAAGGATAAATACAAGTAAATAAAGTGACACCACAAACATAAGTGTGTCGACAATATGGGCAATTCCTTGCAACGTTCAGTGGCGAATAAGATACTGAGAGTCAGGGTGAATTAAACCTCATTCTTACAATATCGTCATCCTAATTAAACAGGACAATGTAAATAAAGAAATCAGTGCCATGCTTTATTCTCTGACAAACTAGGCAGCATTAAAAGGAAATATAAGTATAACACAGATGATCATGTATATATGACTATAAAAGGCTAGAAATCCACAAATAAAATACGCAATGACTTGGCAGCAAGAAAATAAACTTAAAGCTCAAAGTCCCTATATCAATCGATTTCTTCTTTGTAGGCGTGGCTTTATTTGTAACTTCATGTTCACCAGCTCATGTCGAAATCGGGTATTTAAGCGAGCAAATATAGCGCAAGAAATCATTTACTGTATATACATCGACCACTGCCCATCGTACCTGTACACAGGTAACAGTAATTTTTACAGAAAAAAAAAGTTAGCTTCTTTCGGGGCTCGAACACACGACCTTCTGATTTCAAGTCCTGAGCTCTATCCACTGAACTAAACCGCTACTTGAGAAAATAGTGTACTAACTACCATATATTATGAGGCAAAATAACTTAACATATTTGAACGCAACTAAAGATGGATCAATAAATATGCAGTCCATATTGTCGCACGTGTAAATTAACATTGCCTGGTGAAATACTGTATCTTATCAATATGAAACTAATACTTCGCCTCAAATCAACCATATCTCGACTTGTTATTTAGCGCTTGATGAGTTTGTGTGCGCGCTCTTGTTATTACGTAATGCCTATTTAGTGTTAAAAATGCTACAAAATACCAATAAGTAGCAGTGGTCTAGAGGTTCAGCGTACATCTTTCAAATCTTACAAGTGCAAGGCTGTGGTTCAAATCCATTTCGGGCAACTTTTTTTTTTATCACATATATTCTGGAGCCGTATATTTATCGATGTTACCTGTACGGAGGCTAAATAAAAATGTGAAATGTTACGTATCGATTTCTCCTTATATACCGACTTTTGGGGTGTTCGTCGATTTGAAACTACTTCACACGTGACTCATTCATATTCATGAGTTATTACCAGTTAAAATAGGGACTGTACAGCTTTTTAAGGGCACACTTATGCAATAATGAAGACAAACACAAAACGTTGCCATCCCTTTCGGGATTAATGTACACGTCAGTAAAGAGTCCAAAGGCATACAATCCCTGTGGGATAAAGAAATAACAATAATAATTTGATGTACGGGGAGACTCTTTTCTGGTCGCCACACGACACAAATAACATCACTGTAATGACAAGAAAAGTAGGTACAAAAAGAGTATGAAATACTTCTGTAATCTATTGGAGAATAAGCTCAACAGGGTAATAGAGAGGTTTGGTGCACCCTTTTGCAGAATTAACAGAAAGACGAAGACATTTCGCAATCTTGATTAATTATACAATTCTCGCTATATATAGCTCAATTTGTTAGTTAGGCTAGTTAAATTTTTCTTAAATGTGTCAGTACGTGGATAAATTCTACATCAGTCGGTGTTATTGATTATCAGTGTTATAAAATGCATCAGGAGGTATTCTCATTAGTCACTGATTGTCAGTGTTATATACTGAATCAGAAGGTGTCCTCATTAGTTCCGGATTGTCAGTGATAATTATTATTATTACATTATTGAATACATATTTAGCCGATGAAGATGTCAGTGTTATATACTGCATCAGAAGGTGTTCTCATTAGTCACTGAATGTCAGTGTTATATACTGCATCAGAAGGTGTTGTCATTAGTCACTGATTGTCAGTGTTATATACTGAATCAGAAGGTGTTCTCATTAGTTACTGATTGTCAGTGCTATATACTGCATCAGAAGGTGTTCTCATTAGTTACTGATTGTCAGTGCTATATACTGCATCAGAAGGTGTTTTCATTAGTCACTGATTGTCAGTGTTACATACTGAATCCGAAGGTGTTGTCATTAGTCACTGATTGTCAGTGTTATATACTAAATCAGAAGGTTTGCTCACTAGTCACTGATTGTAAGTGTTCTATACTTCATCAGAAGGTGTTCTCATTAGTTACTGGTTGTCAGTGTTATATACTGCATCAGAAGGTGTTATCACTAGTCACTAACTGAGTGTCAGTGTTATATACTGCATCAGAAGGTGTTCTCATTAGTCAGTTATTGTCAGTGTTATATACTGCATCAGAAGGTGTTCACATTAGTTACTGATTGTCAGTGTTATATAATGAATCAGAAGGTGTTCTCATTAGTCGCTGATTGTCATTGTTATATACTAAATCAGAAGGTGTTCTCATTAGTCACTGATTGTCAGTGTTATATACTGCATCAGAAGATGTTCTCAATAGTCACTGATTGTCAGTGTTATATACTGAATTAGAAGGTGTTCTCGTTAGTTCCGGATTGTCAGTGTTATATACTGCATCAGAAGGTGTTCTCATTAGTCACTGATTGTCAGTGTTATATACTGCATCAGAAGGTGTTCTCATTAGTTCCGGAATGTCAGTGTTATAAACTGCATCAGAAGGTGTTCTCATTATTCACTCATTGTCAGTGTTATATACTGAATCAGAAGGTGTTCTCATTAGTCACTGACTGTCAGTAGTATATACTGCATCAGAAGGTATTCTCACTAGTCCCTGACGTCAGTGTTATACTGCATCAGAAGGTATTTCATTAGTCACTGATTGTCAGTGTTATGTACTAAATCAGGTGTTGTCATTAGACACTGGTCGAATGTCATGGTTCAGCAATCATTGTACGGGTTCGAACACTGCCATGGTCCAAAACTTCTTTTACAGAGTATATATTGTTTATACAGAACATAACAGAACAGAACAGAACATATATTTTATTTAACTTGTACATACGTACATTGGTACATACGTACATTGTTATATATACATACATACATAAATGTTCTTGCATAATAAGTCAAGTGTTTTTAGACAAAAGTACATTTGCTATGAGCAATATTAATGTTGAGTAACTGATACATGAGAATGAAAATACAAAAGAGCTAAACCTTGTTTAATTAATCAAGATTGTATTCCTTACAGCTAAAGCTGTAGTAATATATTTTGCTAACTTTATAACAATATTCTTATCCTGTGTCTGTAGTAATTCTAACAAACTAGGTCTATTATAATAATAAGTTTTAATATGGTCAGACGGTTACATAATACCATTACACAAAAAAAGGTAGTCTTAATAATCCTGTGAATTATAGAGGTATTACTTTGTTAAGTACTTTAGGGAAATTATTTGCACGTGTGCTGAACAATCGATTAAATGATTGGTCGGAAAGTTACAATGTTTATATTGAAGCACAGGCCGGCTTTAGGAAAAATATGAGCACTTTTTGTTGTGCATGGGATTATTACTCATATGATAAATGCGGGCAAAAGGTTGTATTGTGGTTTTATTGATTTTACAAAGGCTTTTGACTACGTAGTAAGAGACAATTTATGGATGAAATTAATCAACTAGGTATTAGTGGTAAAAGTTTAGATATTATCAAGTCTATGTATAAAAGTATAAAATCACGAGTGAAGCTTTCAAATAAGCTTAGTGAAGACTTTACATTTGTTTTAGGAGTACGTCAAGGTGAATGTTTGTCCCCATTACTTTTTTCAATGTTTATAAATGACATAGAAGAAGAATTTATCTTGAAAGATTTTGATGGCATTGACGTAGATATGATCAAAAGTTTTATTGTGCTATATGCTGATGATATTGTGATTTTTTTTTCAGAAACTGCACAGGGTTTACAGAAAGGATTTGACACTCTTCTTGATTACTGTAAGCGCTGGAATTTAAAAGTAAATTTAATAGAAATTGTTAATTTTTTTCATATCTGGGAATTGTTTTTACTCAAGGTAGATCTTTCCATTGAAACACAATGTACATTAGCTGGTCAGGCTCAAAAAGCAATATTTAAACTAAATAGATATCTATACAAATTTACAGATATCACTGTACAGCATAAACTTGATTTGTTCGAAAAACTTTTTGTTCCTATTCTAAATTATGGCTCTGAGGTTTGGGGATTTGTAACAGGATTAAATATAGAACGAGTGCATACACAATTTTGCAACTACAGCTAAAACGATCAACACAAAACGATTTTATTTATGGCGAATTAGGCAGAACGAGTCTTGTAACGCAGAGATATATTAAAATAATTACAGATTGGCTGAAAATATTGAACGTTAATGAAAATAAGTATATACGCCATGTTTACAATATGATGATAGTGGATGCTGAGATATAACCAAATAAAAAGAATTGAGTAAAATTGTTAAAAAAACTTGTTAGAATCACTTGGTTTTTATCATGCATGGTTATTTCAAGGTGTTGGCAATAAGGAATTGTTTTATACTGTATAAATCAAAGAATAAATGATAATTTCATTCAAAATAGGCATTCAAGTTTAGAGAACTCTAGTAGGGCCAATTTTTATAAACTGATTGTTGATTATAATTTTTATCTTAAGCCATATCTAAAACTCGTAAACATACCAAAGTTTAGACAGGCAATGTCAAAGTTACGTGTGTCCTCTCATACCCTTGAAATAGAAGCTGGCAGATGGCAAAAAACAGTCAGTAAACCAATACATGAAAGAATACACTTGAAGACGAATATCACTTTGTTATTGAATGTAGCCTGTTTAATGAAATAAGAAACCATTACATAAGTAAATATTTTTGGAAAAGACCTAACAAGATCAAATTTTTAGAACTTTTCAAATGCGAAAACAAAAAGACACTGCAAAACCTTAGCGTCTTTATATATAAAGCCTTTGAAATTATAAAACCAATGGTTATAAAACCAATGGTATATAAATAATACATTTACAATAGCCGTTTTTGTTGTTTTTTATGTTATTCTAAAGTTGCATGTTTACGTTATAAGTGTATATTTGTTTATTACAAACTATGTATATACATTTGTGTACTAGTTAGAAACTTTCCATTTATCACGTTAGTTAAATCTAATATTATATATAAATTAATATAAATATGTACATGAATATATTAGCGATTCAATGTGATGGTTCAGTCATCTTCTCTGAATATTTTGCGGTTGAAAGCAAAATAACAACAACACTAACTGCTAAAGTATTAATTGTTACCTTATACATATGAATACTTTTCTGTTAATTATGTTAGTTGTTGGTATAATGTTGTATATATATTTCACTATAGCTGTCAAGTTATATGTTTTTGTTGTATCATGACGGGTCTTATGACCCATTGGAATTATCTGAATAAACACATTATATATATAATATAAATTGTCCGGATTCTTGTGTAACAAGGATAAATCAAAATAAAATGGTATTCATCTTCCAAATCAATACTGTGACAGCATTGACAATATCTTTCATTTCTAGGTATTCTATTACGAGAGAATCTACTGGTCTGTATTCTTAACGAATGTGCTGATATTCTGAATTTTGTTAAATATGGTTTGAGTTTTACATGGTAAAATATCAAGGTATGATTCATAATAAAACTCAATTTACGGTTACTATATAATCAAGTACCCGACTTGATTCCTTATCTACAAACCATCGTTGTATAAAACAATCAACCAACTCTTTGTCTAAACGTAGTAATAAAGTATTTAGCATTAACAGAATTTAGGTCATTCCAGACATTTGTAAAACCATATTCGTTTAATATAATTTTTTACATTCGATGCCCACTTTTTATACCCCATTTTCACAATATTTTAGTGACGATATGTAAATACTTTTAAGTATTATGTTATCTGTTTTCAATAATTTAAACCAGTATTTAAGTATTCTTACATAACGCGTTATAAATAAAGGATATCTACCTAATTCACCCATATACTCCTGATGTACAAGAACTATTTTTTACTTTAAATGTATTCTTTCGATTTGCTTTGATTTTGTATATCCCCAAATTTCCGAAGAATAATTCAATATTGACCCACAAATGAATCAAATAGTTGACATAATATTTTGGTTTCAACCCTTATTTTTCTACAGTGTACTAAGAGAACATTTAATGCCTTCAAAGATTTTCCAATAAGTTGTTCTTGGTTCAGCGCAAAATTTCCAGTATAATTAAAAACTGTACCAAAATAGTTGAAATCCTTTACTACCTCTTTATTCTCTCCATATAATGTCAAGATTCATTGTTTAATAAACCACCTCCTTTTCTAAAATCCATAATCTTTGTTTTAATCGTATTCACAACATCTATAAGCATTGTTAGATGTATATAGTCGTTTCCTGATGTATACAAATTGTCTTCTGTTTGATGATGTATCGCCATTGATATGTAAATGTATTTTGTAACATGTTGCTTATGCTGTTCATATATATTAACCCACGTGAAATGAATGAATGAACGCAATGTTGTTAACGGCTCATCAACACAGTATAGGGTTATTAGAGCCGCCCCAGAGAGAGGGGAAGGAATACATAGGAATCCGGGAACCTGCCCTATTCTTATTATCGAATAGATTCCTATGGTTCTTTAACGTGCTCGGAGGATAGACCGATACACGGTACCCGCCGGTTTACGTCCCCATCCGACGGACGAGGCTAAGGGAAAGTGTCTTCCCCAAGAACACACCGACGAAACTCAGTGGCACCACGGAGGATTGAACCCGGGGCCTCGGTTAACAAATCCGCCGCGCTACCAACAGCGCCACGCCAGCCCTCCACGTGAAATGAAGCGAAAAATTACGTTGAATAATTTTAATAAATAAAACGTTGCAAATTAGTTAGAGTATGTATAAAATAAATCGTAAGCCAACCTAAGAAACAAGTTTCCTATATATAACTCTTTGTAAACTTTGAGTTATCGTGGCTGCCATTTTGAATATTTGGCGATAACGAAAAGCACAAACTTGATAGAGGTCAACAACAGGAACCATGTATATATTATTTAACTAGAATGGCAGTGAAGTGGTAATATGTCGTTTGATAAATGTCCTTAAATTTGACCTAAGTCATGGATGACTGGAGGCCCCAAAAACACAAATCTGAGAGGGACTAATCCAAAGATCATTGTGATTAAGTTTCATCAAAATCCTTTAAGCTGTTTTAGAGAAGATGTCATTTTTAACGTTTTCCTATATAACTCTATGTAAACTTTGGATCGCCGTGGCGGCCATTTTGATTATTCGACGATAACGGAAAACACAAACTTGACAGAGGCTAACCCAAGCAACATGTTTATGATATTTCACAAGAATGGAATAAGTGGCTTCGGAGATGTCGTTTGAAATGTCCTTAAATTTGACATAGTTTTAGACATGGCGGTCATCTTGGATAACTGGCGGCCGCGAAAAACACAATTCTGAGAGGGACTATCCCAAATACCATGGTGATTAGGTTTCATCAAAATCCTTCAAGAGGTTTCAGAGAAGATGTCATTTTTAACCTTTTTATATTTAAGTATATGTAAATTTTGGGTCGCCGTGGTGGCCATTTTGATTATTCGACGATAAGGAAAATCACACACTTGACAGAGGCCAACCCAAGGAACATGTACATGATATTTCACAAGAATGGAATATGTGGTTTTGGAGGAGATGTCATTTGAAATTTCCTTTAATTTGACCTAGTTTTAGCCATGGCGGCCATCTTGGATGACTGGCAGCCGCAAAAAACATAAGCCTGAGAGGGACTATCCCAAAGATCACTGTGATTTAAGTTTCATCAAAATCCTTCAAGCGGTTTCAGAGAATGTCATTTTTAATGTTTTCCTGTATAACTCTATGTAAACTTGATAGAGGCCAACCCAAGGAACATGATTATGATATTTCACAAGAATGGAATAAGCAGTTTCGGAGCCAAGGAACATGATTATGATATTTCACAAGAATGGAATAAGCAGTTTCGGAGGAGATGTCGTTTGAAATTTCCTTAAATTTGACCTAATTTTAGCCTTGGTGGCCATCTTGGATTACTGGCGGCCGCGAAAAACAAAAATCTGAGGGGGACTATCCTAAAGATCATTGTAATGAAAGTTTCATCAAAATCCTTCAAACGGTTACAAAGAAGATATCATTTTAGCCTTTTCCTACATAACTATATGTTAACTTCTAGAGTCGCCGTGTCGGCCATTTTGATAATTCGACGGTAACGAAAAACACAAACCTGATATAGGCCAACCCAATGAACATGTTTATGGTATTTAACAATAATGGAATAAGTGGTTTCGGAGGAGATGTCGTTTGAAAATTCCTTAAATTTGACCTATGGCGGCCATCTTGGATGACAGGCGGCCATGGAAATCATAAATCTGAGAGGGGCCCTCCCAAGTAACATTGTGATGAAGTTTCATCAAAATCCTTCAAGCGATTTCTAAGGAGATGTCGATTTTATAAAATTGCTTACAGACGGACGGACGGACAGATAGACAGACGGACGACGAACGAAACGTGATCGCATAAGCTCGAATGGCCTTTGGCCAGTAGAGCTAACAAAAACAACCTCAAGGTAAAATAGGAGCAAAGTATGTGACACCACAACACAAAAGGTGTGAAACCAGATTCCGTATGATGTTCTTTTACTTTAAAAAATAGTTAAACAATTAATTACACAAAGCTTGTCCATTTATTTGTGTCTGAATTGTCCTTAAGTTGGACAATGGTAAGCTGAAATAAAGAAATTAATAAATTAGTATTAACTTTCATACCCCATCAAACCCCTTCTACGAGAAGCGAAAACGGGGTTGGCTAGGGTTTGAAATAAAACGACGTAATGAATTAATAGTAAGACAAAACATGTGTCTAACTGTATTTGTTTCATGTTTCATGTTACATATTGATAAAGTATTCTTTTTTGTATTTATAAAAGTAATTTCAGAAAAACATGAAGTACTTACCGCACTTATGTAATCTAATTCAACAATTAATAACACAACAAATAGTTTGTCCATTTTTATATATGTTGTCTGTTATGCTTTTCCTATTGTAAAACATGTATTCTGTAATCCACACCGAACTTGCCTAGTGTGAATACAACAGACATCTGGCGAGGCATGACGATGGCGCATGAAGTTGAGGTGTGCCTGTATTATATGGTATAAACAAAGAAAGTAATACATCACTCTAAAAAGATAATTGCCTTACACATTGTGTACTTATTTTTGATATTTGAATAGTATTCTTTGTATTGCATTCAGTTTACTTTCTAACCATGAGAACAATAAAATAATGTATTATAAATCACAAATTTGAAATAATTTGGTCAGTTTGTGGCCATATGTTTTCTGATAAAACAACTTATTACTTGAGAAAGGCATTTTGACTTTTCATATCGACTTATGGTTAGAAATAGCATAACATATAAGAAGTTACTTAAACACATTTTCATAATTACACTTACACATTGTCACCGAGTAATATAGGTAAATTGATACTACCACTTTGTGATCAATAGAATCTGTGACAATCATTATCCTAGAGATGTTATAATGAAACTAGTATTGTTGTCATTTGAATTCGGTTGACACATGGTTTCACAACCCGTCTGATTTACAAACTTAGGTAGATTATCGGTCGTGATAATTTTCATGAGTTATTTATTAAAATTATTAAAAAATTATAAACAGAGATTACGACCGAAGTATTCTGCGGCGCACTACATGCTTAGTTGTAGACCTATCTACAGTTTGCAATTATGCTTTCTTCTTTGATTGTGCAACGACCGGACGGGCAGTGGACTCTATGACAACATGTTCCTAAATCCTTTAAGGCGGGAACCGTTTGATGAATGTCCTTCACTCTGTTTTGTCGTGCCCTTAACAGTTTTCTCCTTGATGCTCTGACTTTAGTCAAGTCATCGAGTACATATGATCAGACTACACCAATTGCCAACCAATCAGTGGGCACGGAAAAAGTTCCAGGGTAAATTCGGAGCTATTACACAAAATCTCTTAATTTTGATTGGTTGACAAGGTAAACAAACCAAAACATCTTGCTAAAAAATTAAAATTCAACTTTTGAAGAGTACTTATAAAGGTTAAATCATACATTTGTGCAATGTATTCATAATGTGTTGCATTATCAAAAAAGAGGTATATTTTACATTTTCCTCATGTTTGTACATGCAAGTAGGTGGGTCAGCACCATCCGACCCAAACAGTTTTTTCAAAACTTATTCAACGTATGGTTTGTGTATGGTTTTTTGATAAAACTAAGATAGATCTTTCAAAACAAGTAATAAACAATATAGCTTCCTATATTAGGAGACTCAGTACAGAGCTTAGAGCTATAAGGTAGGCTTATGGAAAATGAATTGGTGTAGTATGATCTAAAGATAGATTCTGAATAGGGTAAAAGTGAAAGTAGACATACTTTTTTTCTAACACAACGATTTGAAAGTGTGAAAAATGTTGAATTATGGTGTATTTTGACTTTTCTTATAACTCTTTTCATGTTTTTTAAATATTTGAAAGTGTTATGATGCAACATAGATAATTTAAATTATTTTATTAAGGGATGTGTACACACAATTACCCTTACCTGACACCTGGTATATAAAATTGGCCTGTAATGCACATGTTTGACACAGTTAAAGGTATATCTAGTAAGTTTTATTCATTTCTGAAGGCTTTGCATACATTGTTTGGCAAACATGTCAGAAAGCGACAATCTACATTTGTCCGAAAAGTTGTCGAAAAGCCGCTTATGTCTGTTTTGAAAAAGATGTTGAGGTAAACTCTGACTTTGAGTTCATCGCTTCTATACGGTTAGTGTCAATATGCAAATATTTTATGCGGTTTGATACATTTTACAAATTAAATTATTTAGTAGGCAAAAAATATGACCTTTTGTATGTTTTTCAAAAGTATTTTTCTACCCCACCCTCTTCAATTTAATGAATTTTCATGGATCTGTACTTTAAACAGTGCTTATTGGCTGCATGGTTACATGAAACTGACCTGTAAAGATGATATAAACAATATCTAATAACAAAAATACAATAAACAGTACAGTAACAGGCAATCTTGTGTAATGAGCATATTGTAAAACATGGCACTGCCCTAAAAATGGAGTTGGGGAGGATAATCTCAGAATTATTTTTTGTCATTTCTAAAGAAATATAAAAGGATCGGACAGGGAAAGAAGCATTCAAGGAGGACAGTCAACCACAAAACACAGCAACAAACATGAACAGACAAACAAGAAGGCAAAAGTAATAATAAGAGTAAACGACATCACAAACACAAAATGGTTGGCAATAGGGCTACCGCCTTGGAACGGTCAGTGGCAAAGTAGGCCACTGGGGGTTTAAACCGGTTCTAGGGAGCATCAAATCTCACACTTACCGTACTGTCATTCCATTTAAACAGGACAGTGTAAATAAAGAAATCGCCGCCATGATCTAATCTCTAACCAACAAGGCAGCATCAACAGGCAATATAAGTAAAACACAAATATGCTCGTGTAAATATAATACAAAAAAAACACAATAGCCTAGAAAGCCACAATGAAGGTACTCAATGACTTGGCAGAAGCCAGAGCAATAAGAGAACAAACCATTAAAGGCATGACAAGAAAGATCATAGACAAACATCAAACGCCACGGTCCCAATGGGATTGTCTCAACTTATTCGTTTTTCTAAAGCTTGTACTCGAGTTGAGGACTTTAATATTCGTAATCTTTGTATAACTAAAAAATTACTCAATCAGGGTTATCGTTACAATAAAAGTTTATCAAAAGAGGTTATGACCATATCATTTTGCAACTGCATGCTTGGTGGTGGACCCTTTTACGTTCGAAACTATGCTTTCCTCTTTAATTGTACGATGACCAGACAGGCTGTGGACCCTATGATGACGCCTACTTAAAGCCCATTGGGACGGTGGCGTTTGATGTTTGTCTATGATCTTTCTTGTCGTGCCCTTAATGGTTTATTCTCTTACTGCTCTGGCTTCTGCCAAGTCATTGAGTACCTTCATTGTGGCTTTCTAGGCTATTTTCTTTTTTTATTATATTTACATGAGCATATTTGTGTTTTACTTTTATTGCCTATTGATTCTGCCTTGTTGGTTAGAGATTAGATCATGGCGGGGATTTCTTTATTTATACACTGTCCTGTTTTAATGGGATGACAGTAGGGTAAGTGTGAGGTTTGGTGCACCCTAGAACCAGTTTAAACCCCCATTGGCCTACTTTTCCACTGACCGTTCCAAGGCGGTAGCCCTATTGTCAACCCTTTTGTGTTTGTAATGTCGTTTGTATTTATTATTACTTTTGCCTTCTTGTTTGTTTGTTTGCGTGTTTGTTTCTGTGTTTTGTGGTTGACTGACCTCCTTGAATGCTACTTTCCCTGTCCGATATTTTTTTATTTCTTTTTAGGTAGGCGTCATCTTAGGGTCCACAGCCTGTCCGATCATCGTACAATTAAAGAGGAAAGCATAGTGGCGAACTGTAAAAGGGTCCACCAACAAGCATGCAGTACGTTGCAAAATGATATGGTCTTAACCTCTTTTGATAAACTTTTTAACAAGTTTAACAAAGATAGTATGAAAGTGATCATGACCAAGAATCTTACGAAGTTTATAAATCACATCGCCATAGAAGTCAGGTTGTGATAGTCCTTGTCGCAGAAAAATCCTTAAATTACTTTTATATTTGAAAAGAAGATCAGGGTTACGATAAGACATTTTTGCAAATGTTTTACGAAGTTTATGGTAACGGTAACCCTGATTGAGTAGCTTTTTAGTTATACAAAGATTACGAATATTAAAGACCTCAACTCGAGTACAAGCTCTTGAAAAACGAATAAGTTGAGACACATACACCCCATAAGAAGTTGCTCGAGGAACATCCCCATCCAATTGGGGGGTAATTAACAATGTCAAAATTAAAATCATCTCTCTTGCCATAGATTTTGCTAATTATTTCACCATTTTCAATCGAGAGATCTAAATCAAGAAAAGAAGCGTTATTATCAGATATATTAGCTTTATTAAGCTGAAGTTCTTTAGTATAAATAGTATCAACCATAGTTGGAAAGAAAGGGTTGTCAATGTTCAATATGTCATCCAGATACCGAGAGGTGTCATTAAAAGCTTCAATAACATCTGCCTGGGTATCTGGTGAAAGACTCAACATGAAATCTCTTTCATAGCAAAATAAAAACAAATCTGCGACAAGTGGTGCACAGTTCGTACCCATAGGGATACAAACAATTTGTTTTTTAACGGTGGTACCATACCTGACGAAAATATTATCTAATAGGAAGATGAGTGCTTCACAAACGTCATAGCAAGTCCACATAGTATAATTGTCTAAACTGCCGTTAGTGAAAAACGCTTTAATATTATTACATGCCAAAAATGTAGTATTTTCTCTAGCGAAAGTTTTCTGAAGAAGAAAAATTAGTTTGTCTTTCATAAGGTGATGTGGTAAGGTTGTATATAGTGTAGAGAAGTCATAAGTGCTTATTGATGAAACTTGACCTTTATTGAAAAAATTATCAAGAACGTCTCCTGAATTTTGTATAGACCAAAATAAATTAATCCCAGAGTTTTCATAAGTTTTATCACAATATAGTTTAATGGGATCTTTAACGGCAGTAAGACAAGAAGTTAAAAGTTTGGAGATGTTTGTTGTGGTGCAGGCACTAGATTTTAGAAATAAAGCGAGCCTTATACGGATTTTTATGTAATTTAGGAATCCAGTACATGGTAGGCAGCTTATTTTCTTATCGTTTACACCAGCCTTGAAAGTAGTGCACCGAGTGATATGTAACTGAAAAGTTGCATTTGCTTGATGGTTTTACATATATAAATGCTAAGTAATGTTTTTAATTCATTTGACGGCAGATTTTGAATACATACAAAACAGTGGCGTTTTATGGTAAAATCTGCTATTTTGACCCCTGAAAATCACAAATATCATTTTTGAGTAGATATTATTTTCAAGATAGCTTTAACTGGTTGAGAATCACATGTTGTTGATGAAATCAATTTGAAATCACTTTATTTGAAGCAAAAGATTGGAATGGTTGTCAAGATATTGCATTTTGAAGATTCTTGATATATGCTTAAAACACGAAGGAATTTTGCTTTAGCCGAAGCTCTTTTAAGCCGTCATATTTTTCGAAAAGGATTTTTTTTCTGAAAAACAATGACATCATTTTTCTCAGATTGAATGTATCAAACAATTTAGCCAGAAAAAAAAACTTCAGTCAGGTTTGAAAGTCTCTTTAGATCAGACTATACCAATTACCAACCAATCAGTGGGCACGGAAAAAGTTCCAGGGTAAATTCGGAGCTATTACACAGAATCTCTTAATTTTGATTGGTTGACAAGGTAAACAAACCAAAAAATCTTGCTAAAACAATAAAATTCAACTTTTGAAGAGTACTTAAATCATACATTTGTGCAATGTATTAATAATGTGTTGCATAAACAAAAAAGGGGTATATTAAACATTTTCCTCATATTTCTACATGCAAGTATGTGGGTCAGCACCATCCGACCCAAACAGCTTTTTCAAAACATACTCAACGTAAGATAGATCTTTCAAAACAAGTAATAAAAAATATAGCTTCCTATATTAGGGAACTCAGTACAGAGCTTAGAGCTACAAGGTAGGCCTATGGAAAATGAATTGGTGTAGTATGACCATATGAGATTAGCTTCTTAGGTTTAACTTATTTTTTGATATATACATGAACATTTCTGGATTTTTTTCTTATAACACCTATCTACTCTTTCTCAAATGTAAGGGGTTAACTCGGCGGGGATTATTTTTGTTTACAATGTCATGTTGTTTAGGGTAAGAGTGCGGTTTGGTGCACCCTTGAACCGGTTTGAACTCCCCGGTGGTCCCTTTTGCCACTGACCGTTCCTGTTGTCAACTCTTATATGTGTATGATGTGCTGTTTTATTGCATGTGTTTCTGATGTACTTTTTAAATCACCTTTGCGTTGTAATACTTGTTGGGGTGACTGTATTCTGTGAATGCTACTCTTCCTGTTGGACTTATAACCTTTTCCTTATTGATGCTGTAAAATAAATATTGACCTCGGTCCCTTTTTCCGGCCGATAAAACTATACCCGTTCTCGGTCAATATTGCCCTTTTTTTTATCAATGAAACCATGTATCGACTTATGGAGGTATGTCATAAATTACCACTGACCACTAACTGTCCTGCCGTGAGAGAAAATAACTCACGCTGTCATGGTTAATGTCAATTCAACATGGATAACAATTCTGTGTTTGTCGTTTCTTTTCTCGATTTACATCTATGTATAGAAAATGGAGAAGCAATTAAGGACAAGAGATTTTTTTTTTTTTATTTGTGACTTTGTTTTTCACACATAGACGGAGCTGTTCTCCGAGAAACCTTTTATGGGTAAATATTTCTTATTACTCGTTTTCGATTATCAGGAGCTTGTAGTCAAGTTGGGGTCTTAAAAATGGTACATGTACTATTTTTATATCTTGTCTTGCCCTTAATAACATATTATTGCTCCGGTTTCTGCAAGTTGTTGGGTACATTTTTGATGACTTTCTTTGTCGTTGTTTTTTTATATTCATATATACATGATCATCGTCAACCTACTGTTCCATTTAAGGGTAAAGTTGAGGATTAGTGCATCATTTAGACGAAGTCTGGCTAGCTGTGAGATGGGAATGATGAGCCGACGTCTGGCTAGCTGCGTGATGTGAATGATGAGCCGACGTCTGGCTAGCTGTGTGGTGGGAATGATGAGCCGACGTCTGGCTAGCTGTGTGGTGTGAATGATGAGCCGACGTCTGGCTAGCTGCGTGATGTGAATGATGAGCCGACGTCTGGCTAGCTGCGTGATGTGAATGATGAGCCGACGTCTGGCTAGCTGTGTGGTGTGAATTTTGAGCCGACGTCTGGCTAGCTGTGTGGTGTGAATGATGAGCCGACGTCTGGCTAGCTGCGTGATGTGAATGATGAGCCGACGTCTGGCTAGCTGTGTGGTGGGAATGATGAGCCGACGTCTGGCTAGCTGCGTGATGTGAATGATGAGCCGACGTCTGGCTAGCTGCGTGATGTGAATGATGAGCCGACGTCTGGCTAGCTGTGTGGTGTGAATGATGAGCCGACGTCTGGCTAGCTGCGTGATGTGAATGATGAGCCGACGTCTGGCTAGCTGTGTGGTGTGAATGATGAGCCGACGTCTGGCTAGCTGCGTGATGTGAATGATGAGCCGACGTCTGGCTAGCTGTGTGGTGTGAATGATGAGCCGACGTCTGGCTAGCTGCGTGATGTGAATGATGAGCCGACGTCTGGCTAGCTGCGTGATGTGAATGATGAGCCGACGTCTGGCTAGCTCCGTGATGTGAATGATATGCCTCCTTATAAACGTCTGCATCTTTTGTTTTAAGTTTCAGACATTTATAATTGTGTATGGAGTGTAAACATGGACAATACGCTAATACGCTAAGGTATGTATTAATTATAACTTCCCTAAATGGAGATGAATTTATATAAGTGTTTATCAAGCCTATTAACGGGACACACGGCAATCTTTATTTTTTTTAAACTCACGGCGTCCCGATAATTTTTCTGCATAACTTGCATTTGTTCAATCATTAATATTAATTATAATAATAGTATTAAGCAATTTGTTTTTGCATATTATTGCACTAATAATATATTTAAAACTTATAGTATAATAAGACGAAATATTGAATTCTTAAAATTGTATTTATTCAAATGTAACCAGGGTAAAAGTAACAAGAAAAGTCATAGTATATATTCTATACTATGACGACGAGCAGCAATAACGATAAATATTGTAGTATATATAGTATATACTATACATGTATTTATTTTAATGCATATTGTGTGTGTTTTTTGTGTAAAATTAATAGTGAGTTCAATTTGTTGTAGCAAAGGCAGAGAATTAATTGGAAAAGTAAAATAAAGCTGAAATGTTTTTATTTGAAACTAAACGTGCAATTTAAGTGCTTCGCTATAACCAAGAAAGCGTTATATCCGCTATTTTATATAAAGCAAAGACTTGAGGAGCTGGACGGCGAACTGCAAAACAAACTTCGTTAAAACCGATAATTCGCTGAGTTTCAGCTACATGTATTCTTAAACAGACTTTGACTGTAAATAATGTTTCATTGCGAACTTATATGAAACAAAACACACTCTGAAAATGTACATGTATGAATAATTACAATTTACATATGGTAATAATATGATCAAATGTATATATTTTTAAGTTCATGCTGTACAAAAAAAAACATTATTGATGTGCAAAAATAAAAACTATATGTACAACTCTGTAAGTGTACGGTCCCTGCCAAGACTTGAACATGGATGTTTTTTCTCGAAAGAAAAGCGTGTTTCTTTACACTACAGAGATCGCCCAGCAATATAGTGTATATAGTGACCAGTGAAGCGTAAATTTGCTGTACCCCTCGTGTATAAATATAGTTAATTTCTGTATACGTTTTGAAATCGAGGTGAAACATGTTTTTTCCTAATAACATTCCAAGGATATTTTGTATACGTGTATGAGTTTGTTATAATGTGTGTGCATGCGATTTAGATCTCACTTCTCAAAACGCAAATAATCGGGAGGTGTTTCATTAAAGTAATGTTTTAGCGGAAGAGCGTGACGTCATAGCTTCTTTCTTTGTGTGTGTGTGTGTGTGTGTGTGTAGAAGCGCCCCTTTTACTTCACATGTTCAAAGAGAGAGAGAGAGAGAGAGACGTTGACATTTTGGAGTTATTCAAGTAATTGTAAGTAGAAAATGTGTTTTAATGTGCATACAATTTACAGTGTCTTCTATTGGACGTGTCATTGAGTTTAGATTGTTTGCCAATTGTATATAAAGTTTAAACTCAATGTTTCTATCGCAATAATAAATTATAGTATAAATATTACGGCCGTGATAACCGCCATCGTCCTGCGCTTACGGTTGTTCTATTTTTACCTGCGTGTCTATTAATAGTCACTCCGCTTATTTTATGTAGGTCAGTCCGTGACAACACCAACTGCAAATGTCTGCAAGCCTATGTTTAATTCGACACGTCCAATAAAAGACAATGTAAATTGTATGCACATTAAAACACAGTTTCTACTTACCATTACTTGTATTTGCCAAACTCCAAAATGTCAACGTCTCTCTCTCTCTCTCTCTTCGAGCATGTGTAGTAAAAAATTAATGGCCGCTTCTTCGCACACAAAAAGGAAGAAGCTATGACGTCACGCTCTTCCGCTAATACATTACTTTAATGAAACATCTCCCGATTATTTGCGTTTTTTCCCGGTGAGGTCTAAATTACATTTACACACATTATAACCAACTCATACACATATACAAAACTTCCTTGAAATTTTATTAGAACAAAACATATTTCACCTCGATTCCAAAACGTATACAGAAAATGGAATTCATAATTAACTATATCCATACACGAGGGGTACAGCAAATTTACGCTTCACTGGTCACTATATACGCTATATGGAATCGCCAATTAGGTCAAACCTTATCTCAGTAATAGAGCGTTCTAATGATTTCCATACACAGTAATAGTTAACTGAATTTACATATTCATGAATAATAACGCTCTATGAAAATGACGCTGGTATAAATCGAGACACCCATTTCAAACACTCAAAATTGCCGTGTGTCCCTTTAACATATATGTAATCAATATATCGCGTGAACCCATTGAGAAATTAATGTTTAAAACAAGTTTAATGTTTAATGTTTAACTCAACTGCAATCAATTCAAATATACAATAATAACACATCCCACGCGTTTGGAACTAATGCCAATGTCTAAATAATGTTCACCTCTGCAAACTCATCGTTCGTAAATTTGTATTGTTTATCATTTTGGATTCTTGTCGGTTGCATTGCATTAGCTCACCGAAATACAGTTGTTAACTTAGAAAAGGTTTTGTTTGTTTGTCTGGTGTTTTGCGTCATTTTAAAGGGACACATAGCAATCTTTATTTTTAAAACTCACGGCGTCCCGCTAGATTTTCCGCATAACTTTCATTTTACAATCATTAATATTAATTATAAGAATTGTAAATCAGCAATTTGTTTTTGCATATTATTTTTTGATATTATTGCACCAATAATATATTAAAACGTATAGTATAATAAGACGAAATAATGAATACTTAAGATTTGATTGATTTAAATGTAATCAGGTTAACAGTAAATATGATACCACCCATTTCAAACACTTCAAGATTGTCATGTGTCCCTTTAACACATGTTAGGTTATATATGACGATCGATTTGTTTGTGGTGGATGCAAACCACCAACTTTTCATGGGTAGAACCAGTACTGTACACCTCCTGTCATCCGTAAGAATCAACTCTTCCTCACTTACAAAGAAATATAAAAAGATCGGACAGATAAAGTAGCATTCAAGGAGGACAGTCAACCACAAAACACAGAAACAAACACGCAAACAGACAAACAAGAAGGCAAAAGTAATAATAAATGCAAACGACATCACAAAAGGGTTGACAATAGGGCTACAGCCTTGGAACGGTCAGTGGCAAAGTAGGCCACTGGGGGTAGTCGAGCTCCCAGTGGGAATGACGAGATGCGATAATGAGAGGCGAGAAGGTTAAAAACGCAACGCCGTCAACCCCTCGGCCATGGAGACGCTAACTTTGAAAAGGACTGTAGTGATCTAATGTAATCCAACTATGTATCCTTATAAGATAGTATTCCGCGTACTAAAATCAGGGTTGTAGCTCGAAGGTCATTGTCATGCTTGGGTTCATAGGATATAAATTGACACCCAAAGAAACACAAAACAAACACAATATATGCAGAAATATTAAGAGTTATTATTGATGAGATGATATATGTAAGAATCAAGATAGTAATGTAAGAGTCAAACTGGAACAAAGAAAAACGTCTTTAAGTGAGGTTTCTGTCTGGTGTTTAAAAACATAAATGAAAATATGTCATCAAAACTACATGTAAACAAATAAATTTGATATGTAAACTTAACAAATAAACATAACAAGAAATATCAGAAATTCTGACGAATGCTCCCGTATGGAGCGCCGCAACTGGATGATGTTGCGTTAATACATAGTATCCTGCTCGATCATATGCTGTCTTCTTATTCAGATAATATAGTGTCTTCTTAATTACAATGTTATCATTTGTATTTGAAATTATATCCTGTCAAATGGATGTACTATCGTGTTAGTTGATGTATTATTTTGTGAAACAGCTATGCTGTCTTGTCTAAGTAGCATGCTATCATGTTAACTGGCATGTCATCTTGTTCATTGGCTATGCTGTTTTGTCAACTGGTATGCTGTCTTTTCGAAATGACATGATGTCATGTCAGTTGTCTTTATGGTATCGTGTGTTATATCTTCTTCTTAATTAAAATGTTAATATGTGCACGATAATGGATGTATAGTCTTGTTAGCTGATGTACTATCATCTTCATATACTATAGAGTCTTCTTAATTACAATGTTATTATGTGTACCTGAAATGCTATCATGTCAAATGGATGTATTATCTTGTTTGTTGATGTATTATTTTGTTAAACAGCTATGTTGTCGAAGTATCATGCCATGGACTATGCTGTTTTTTCGACAGGTATATTATCTGAAGAAGACAGAATATGATCGAACAGGATCCTATGCCTTAACGCAACATCAGACAGTTGCGGCGCTCCATACTCCCCCATGTCCCTCTGGTAAATGACTGTAATGCAGATGAGAATAATGCAGAAGGTATACCCAGCTTTGACCTTTTAAATCTAAGTGTTACCTTGACCTTGGCGATCTGACGATTTAAACACGACACGTCGTCTTGATGACATAGGCATTGATCCAAGAGAAAATCGAAATTCGCCCACTGGTTTAGGAAATATGTCAAAGACACGAAGACACCTTTGCGTCTAAGTGTGACCTTGACCTTGGCAACCGTAATCCGGGAGTTCAGTGCGGCACGTCGTTATGATGTAAAGCGCAATTGCGCAAAAAGTAATCAATCCACCCACTGGTTTAGGAGATAATCCAGAAAATAATATTAAACGTGCGTATTGACAGTCCAAACACTATATATACCCCACACTATATATACCCCCGGCGTTTTGAGACTGGATTATAAAAATTCATCATGTGTAATAAATAGCTACACCTTAACACATAAACCAAGGCTAAAATGGAAGCAATCGCAGTGGGCTACACTACTCACCGCCTTAATATTATTGAACAATAAACAAATATAGAAATAAAAATCGAACAGTAAGAGTAGCATTCAACCATACACACAAGTTTATCCAAATGTCGTTTCTATAGTTTTCTTAAGAGTGGAGCATAACTTATGTTCTTATGTGGAAATTGTCATATTTGCGTTGCCGCCTGTGATTTATATCTTCCAACTGTGCCAAACTTCCGTTCGATGCTCTCCAAGGGGTTTTGGAAATCTGTGAAACACGGAAAAGTATTTTTTAGGGATCTGGGGAATATTGGCAATTACTTTAAAATATCCATGGGTCAAGGGTCTAATTTAAGGGAACAGTGAACAAAAAGATGAAAACCGTTTTGGGAATTTGGAGAATATTTTTCATTACTTTTAGGATCCAGGAAACATGGACCCCTGAAAGGACCTCTCTTTTATAATCGCACATATGGTCCCGCGTAACTGCTGTCCATGAAGAAAATGATTTACGTTTTAATACATATCCCCTGCAGCTGGTGTTTCAGGATATTATGAAACATATGATGATAAAAGCATGACCTCGTCAATATATAATGATACTCCTTTACATGGGACAAGAAACGACCTGAAAATGTGATTGTTGTTAATCCAAACTACAGATGAAACTGGCGTAATGTGCTTCAGATGTATATGAAATAAACGTATCTGCAAGAAATTAGGCGCATGTTACCTTAGGTTTTCTTTTTCTTTACTATTTCCAAACAATAATTAACTTGGACGTACCATGGGGTCTAGTTTAGTGCATATTTGTTTTTATTGTTCGGCGCCCCTTGAGGGCGCCGGACATACTGTGGTAGTACTTTGACCTTAGGCATGGGGAATGACCTTAGGCATGGGGAATCAAAAGGACTGATAGTTGAGTATGTTTGGATTGTAATTAAAAATGTTTAAATGGCATTTAAAGCATGCTATAAAACGCACCAGAATAAGATATAAAACACAAGAGATAAAACTGCTTAGCGATTTCTTGAATTTCTGTAAGAAATGATGCACCAATAATTCAAAAATTATACAAAATCATTTCATTAAAACGATGTCTCCCTGTATTTTGACTGAAAACGAGTCAAATGCGTAATACGAATTTTAGAAAAATTAACGAAATTTATCGATCGTAATATCTGCGTTTCAAATGTTTTCACATTGTTCTCGTTTTTAAATCGTTTTGATTAATTATTATTGCCAAATTACATTAAATGTTGCTAAGAAATGAGAAAATACGATGATATATCGGAAAGTTTTGGCATTTAAATTTTGTTTACGGGAAATCGCTAATTTTGTAATGCTTCATTTTGACTGTCAAATGCAGACTAATGTATTGAAAACGAAAGTAGATTTATGAGCGCAGACTCGGAATCAAAAATATTCAAAATTATGCGACTTGCAGTCGAAATGGTGTTATGAAAAGGGTGTAATAGATTTGTTTGAACCCATCCCCCTTTACTTTTGAAAATCCCCCCACATTTTTAGAGGAAGGGGGGAAAATCCCCCCTGCTTTTTAGATCCTAGATTGGACACTGCATTTTATATTGTTTTCTAAGCTGAACTGGCTTGTGCAAGATCAGCTTTACCATAGGCTGTCATCCATCTGTCTTCTTCTCAGTAACCAACACTGAAATTTTCATGAAACATTATGTTAAGCATCTTAGCATTGACCTTTCAAGTTTGTTCAAATTGGGTGGATCATGTCATTTACTAAGTTATAAAATTAACTTATGTATAACCTTACCCTTACCAAAAATATAGGCTTCTGGCGACTATTTGCTGCAACTCTGCGGCAAACATTGCTGCAAAGCTGCGGCGAACAATTGCTGCAAACATTGCTGCAAATGAGGTATGCGGCAAAGTTGCAGCGAACAAATATGCAAATGAGGTTCTGGTGATGTTCCGGCGATGTTCAACGCAACTTTGCCGCAGACCTCATTTGCATGGTAAAAGTGTGCGGCAACTTTGCAGCAAACTTCATTTGCATAATGCTTTTAGCTGTAATCTTCTGGCGATGTTCGCTGCAACTTTGCATCAAACTTCATTTGCATAAAATGTTTCTCTGCACTGTTCTGGCGATGATTGTGGTGATGTTCGCTGCAAAGTTGCGGCAATGTTCGCCAACACATCGCGGCAAAGTTCTTCAAAATAAATAAGGACTGAAATTATGAAATGGAACAATAGTGCGCTGTTTTAAAAAAACATATTTAGATCAAAAACATGATTTTTTTTCACTATTTAACATGGACTGCACCAAATTTAAATAAATGGAAAAGATTTAAATAAATCTACACTAAATAAATTCTCTCGATTTAAAGTATATCCTTACGGTTTGTTATGGGGGGTTGCGGGTGTCCGACCAAAGTTGACATTTCAAAATGTCTCGTAAGGGTCCCATGCCTAGTTAGGAAATTCCTCACGGGTGTATGTCTCACGCCCAGTGTTTTACATGTGCTCATGGCGATGTCAACCGCTGTCATTTCTACTTTACTCCCATTTTCATGGAGATGTCGGCCGCTGTCATTTCTGCATTACTCCCATTTTCATGGAGATGTTGACCGCTGTCATTTCTGCATTACTCCCATTTTATGGAGATGTCGACCTCTGTCATTCATGCATTACTCTCATTTTATGGAGATGTCGACCGCTGTCATTTCTGCATTACTCCCATTATCATGGCGATGTCAACTGCTGTCATTTCTGCATTACTCCTATTTTCATGGAGATGTCGACCGCTGTCAATTCTGCATTACACTCATTTTCATTGAGATGTCGACCGCTGTCATTTCTGTATTACTCCCATTTTATGGAGATGTCGACCGCTGTCATTTCTGCATTACACCGATTGTCGTGGAGATGTCGGCCGCTGTCATTTCTGCATTACTCCCATTTTATGGAGATGTCGACCGCTGTCATTTCTGCATTACTCTCATTTTCATGGAGATGTCGAGCGCTGCCATTTCTGCATTACTCTCATTTTCATGGAGACGTCGAGCACTGTCATTTCTGCATGACTCCCATTTTTATGGAGATGTCGAGCGCTGTCATTGCGCATTACTCTCACTTTTACAGAGATGTCGACCGTTGTTATTCCTGCAATACAGTCATTTCATAGAGATGTTGAGCTCTGTCATTTCTACATTACTCTCATTTTTATGGAGATGTCGAGCGCTGTCATTTCTGCATTATTCCCATTATCATGGAGATGTCGAGCGGTCATTTCTGCATTACTACCATTATCATGGAGATGTCGAGCGGTGTCATTTTCATGGAGATGTCGAGAGCTGTCAATTCTGCATTACTCTCATTTTCACGGAGATGTCGAGTGCTGTCATTTCTGCATTACTCCCATTATCATGGAGATGTCGAGCGCTGTCATTTCTGCATCACTCCCATTTTTATGGAGATGTCAAGCGCTGTCATTGCGCATTACTCTCACTTTTACAGAGATTTCGAGTGCTGTTATTCCTGCATTATCTCCTTTTCATAGAGATGTCGACCGCAGTGATTTCTGCATTTCTCTCATGTTTATGGAGATGTCGAGCGCGGTCATTTCTGCATTACTCCCATTTTCATGGAAATGTCGAACATCATCCTAACTGTAGCAGTCCAATAGGCACTTGGTGCCTGGATATCTTAGAATCAGCACCAGACCCTTAGGACAGACCGACAAACATAAATATAAACATTTACCAATTTTCTTTTTAAAATTTCAATAATCTCAGTTAAATTTTTACCTGTCCATGTGCTTGAATACCCATTTTATTAAATTGTTTTCTTCCTGTGCCAATTTTTTTTATAAAACTGTATATTTTTGTGTGTTTTGTTTTAGTTTTTTTTACGGGTATAAATAAAAATATCATGATCATATTCACAAGTGCTATTAAATAGCAGATTCATTTCAAATTACAACTGAAAAAGTCGGCATTACCACTGTTAGTAGCGCACTGGGCTTTGAATCCAGAGGTCAGTTGGATCCTCAGACAGTACCATGTTGTCTTTAAACATGACACTATTTCTATAGCGTACACCCTTTATAATGATTGACATGCAACATTGTGTCTTATTGTCCCTCGTCTCCAGCCACTAATTCAAATGAGTAGATTACCAGTTACCTGTATAGATGGTTCATGTGATACAGTACTAGGTTTAATAACAAAACAAAAACAATTAGTCTAAAACTGATCGTCTGTTGGCCCTTCATGGCATAAAAACGACGTTAAAAAATCAAACAGATATGTGAAGTGCATTGTCCATTAATTCTTGGCTTACTTAGCTTTCTCTCCAAATGTTTCAACAACGACTTTGTAATCACTCGGCATTCATCACCTTATCTTTCCATAAACTATTTATTTAAACCTAATGCAGTCAATTCATTTAACACATTTTAAGGAAAGTCCTGCAACGAAACCGTTTGGAAAATTGTCTGAATGACCTAGTTAATTCAAAATACATTTAACCAAGTCAACATAGCAACGTTTGTTAATATTATGTCCATGACCACTAAATATACCAAGGTTTAGTACTGATGATAAGATAGTTAAAATAACTGATAAACACGTGTACTGTTATTTAATAACGTATGTTTTAATTCTTCAAAATTTTGGCGCCGAATTGATGCTTTGCATCAAGTTTTTCTTGTTCGTAGTTGGATTACCACCTATAAGTCTACCCGATCTCCTCTAGTACCTTTAGAAAGTAGCGAAGTTACAATTGCCAAAATGGTGGGTCCGGCCTTTAAAAATAAATGCTTATGAAAAGTGATTACATTTAGGCAAATTAGTGTTATATACCATTGGAGAACTCAGACAATTTTATTTTATATTGTAAACTTAGACAATTTTATTTTATATTAATTCTTATGGATGTCGGTAAGTATACAGTACTGGTTCTACCCAGGAAAAATGTGGTGGTCTGCCTCTACAACAAATAATTCGACCGCGTCATATATGACGTAAAACACCATTAAAATACATATTTTATAGTCTGTCAAATTAAACACAGAGATTTAAAAGATGTCGACACAAAAAAAGTATTTTGATGTGTCGATACTTTCAAATTTGATATTTATTTATTCAAAATGCAAGAAACCTTTAGGTCCATAAGTGCACAGGTACAACAAAATATATATTATAAACAGTATATATTATAAACAGCAATAAACGGCAATAAATGGCAACATATGAAGTATATTTTGTCACATATCTTTTTTTGTAATCAAATACATTTCTCTATCATTAGAGAGAACATTAACTCTATATTTAACCTATGTGATGACATTCTCAATTGAGACAAGACCACACAAAAAATTTCTAATTTTAACAATATCTAATTAAGGTTTATACGTAAACTCATGGAACATCGATTATGTTTGGTTGAATGGTTGAATCTGTTCGTATACACTGAACAACATTCCTAATTACTCAGTTTTGTATATTAACTAATTTTCCTATTTTAAATATATTTTAAACTAGTTGTGTGATAAGTATTTTGTTTTGGCCAATAGTTTGCAAAATGTTTATTGTTTGTTTAAAGTGTTACATTTGTTCAGAGTTATTCTCCCTTTATATGAAAACATGATATGTGCTGATAAAACACATAACATAAATATAAGTCCGTTTAAAGGTACATTCTGCTGAAACATTTGACAAATGTATTGCAGATGTTTCGCCTATAATAAAATGAAACATGGATAATCCTAAATTACCCCCCTTTTAATGGAATATCGTTTGAAATTCAAGTAACTGTAATTTAGCGTGAACATGAAATATTTCGAAAATTTCTTTTGCGAACGCATTTGCAGTGGTAGTGCTAATTAAACATGATTTCAAAATATAGTTCTTGAGCCGGAATCTGGAATCTGGAATTAATTTTTAAAATTAGTTTGAACATAAACTTATCAAATTGAAGCAATAAGAAGAAATGTGTTTATGTTCCTATATAACTTTAAATCTATGACCACCAGGGCGGGGCCAGATTTTACCCGAGGGTCATCATTTGAACAAAATTGGTAATGGATCTTAATCGTATGCTACATGCAACATATGAGAGCTCTATCCATTGTGGTCTCAGAGAAGACGTTTTTTTAAAATGTTCTCTATAAATCTATGTAAAACATGTAACCCCTGGGGCGGGACCAAATTTAACGTCATGGTCGCCATTTGAACAAGCTTGGTAGACGACCATAAGCTAATGTTAAATGCATAATGTTAACCCTCTAGCAATTTCAGAGAAGATTGTTTATAAAGATAATCATATACAACTCTATGTAAAACTGTGACTACTGTTGGGGGCCAGATTTGACCCTATGGTCACCATTTGAGCAACCTTGGTAGAGGTCTATAATAATAATAATAATAATAGTATTTATTTACAGAGGGTAACACATTTAGTTATAAACTAATCTTTCATGAGTCCCTCTATTATATACAAGTTTACAAATTACAGAACAAATCAAATGAAGCAGTAATCAATCAAGGCAATATTGTTTTTAAATATTAAATGTTCAATGTTTGCATTCAAACTAAACGTTACATACATTTTAACACAAAAAAGAAACAAGCTCTAAGATGAATAAATATAATGAAGCTATGGAAAAAGAAAAGAAGCAAGCATAATTAATAACAGCAAAATAGAAAATGGAATTGGAATAACACATATAAATACATATGAACAAATGGTGAAAATTACTATTTAAATATATACAACAAAATTATTTCACAAACCCTGTCCGCTTTACTTAAAAATGGTGAATTGAAATATATAAGTATTTGATTCGAACATTAGGTTCCTTTCATCCATTTTATGAAATTCGAATGAAATGCATCAGTAGTATTCAGAGTTTTTAACTTATCTGGTAAGCTGTTCCATATAATAGGTCCTAAATATGGAACACTTTGTTTGTAAATTAATTTGTTTGGCCTTGGTGGAATAAAGGTATATCTTAGCACTGGCACATTATCATTTGCCATTCTATACTGAAAGGAAAAAGAAACGCATAATCAACAAATTGCCTATACTACACTATTATATACACCTAATTCCACGTAATATTCCAGATATATCTGAACGTGTTTTGTACAAAAATGGCCTACAACTAATTACAGAAAGGACAACTCTGTCATGTAGTAGACCTTTTAATCAAAGTATACTTTGTTACACAAAGTTCATAAATGTTGAAGTTTCGCTTGAAAAAGTCAAGCCATTTCAGTATTGTGTTTAATATTAAGAGATTGCAACGTTTTAAAGTGAGCCAAATGCGCATTATGTCGATAATGAAACGTTACAGGGGTTACCATTGGTGTGTTCGGTGCTGTTTAAACCTCCTTTCCGAAAGGATATGCCTAATGTCGCCCTGTACCATCGATTAGCAGTAGCATATTAAACATAAAATATATTGCGGAAATATCCATTATGCGTTTCTTTTTCCTTTCAGTATATGTTTAAACATTTCATTAACATATTGAGGTGTTTCTGATTTCAAAGACTGTTAATATGTTCAATTTGTGCATGGTTTCTAATACTCTCCTTTGCATCGGTTATAAATTACTATGTAATATTCTATGGTAAATACGTCCGTTGACTAGGGAGAGTAGGTTTCTAATACATCTACCACATTATAGTCTATTATTATTTTAAGACGTTTTTGAAGACGAAAAATTATATTAAGAATCATTTGAGACGTGCCTCCCCAAATTGTATGACTTATAGTTAAATAGTCTATGTAGGGTTGAATGTATGTTTTGTAAAACTGAGTTCTAAGCTCGGTAGATAAATATTCTTTAATTCTAGATAGAAGCCATATATTTGATGTATTTTTTTTGCATACTGTATCTATGTGGATTGACCAAGTGAAGTTATTGTCTACAAAAACTCCAAGAATTTTGTCATTTGCAATTGTATTTAAATTATCACAGTTTAAATTTTGTTAGATTTTCAAAAGTGAAACTGGCTCTTTTTATGAGTAGTTATTAACATTACTTTAGTCTTTGTGGTATTTATAAGCATGCCATTACTATAAGCTGATGCTACATGTAATATATGAGATCTCTGCGCCTTGTGATTTTACAGAAGAAGATTTGTTCAAGTATTTCCCTATGTAAGTCTTTATATAAAACATGTGACCCCTGGCGCTAGGCTCTTAGTTAACATCAGGGTCGCCATTTGAAGAAACTTCGTAGAGGACCATAAGCTTATAGTAAAGGCAAACTATTAAACCTCTGTTTTTTGTAGTTTCAGAGAAGGAGGTTTTATTTTTTAAGTTTTTCCCTATATAAATCTATGTAAAACATATGACCCCTAGGGTGGGGCGAAGTTTGACCCCAGGGTCACTATTTGAACAAACTAAGTAGAGGACCATCAGCTTATAGTAAAGCCAAATATTAAACCCCTAGTTCTTGTATTTCAGAGAAAACGAGTTTCCCTATATAAGTCTATGTAAGATATGGGACCCCTGGGGTGGGGTCAAATTTGACTCCTGTGTCACTATTTGAACAAACTTAGTAGAGGACCTTAAACTTATAGTAAAAGCAAACAATTAAATCTCTGATTCTTGTAGTTTCAGAAATTTTTGCCACTATAAGTCATTTCAAAATAAGCAAAATCTCTATATACAAACGTTGGTCCCTGACATTGCTTATGACTAAAATATGCATTTTTTGAAACATTTTCGCTTTAAAATGTCCCATCCATTATGGATCATTTTTTCAAGGATGGCGGACCAATAGTTCTTAACATGCATGAAAATCAAAATGCAGTACAATGCCCTTTGGGACGTCAAACTGCAATAATATTATTTTTTTAAATCAGAAAACAAAAAATAAGATTATAACAATTTATAAAGTACATAAAGAATACACGACACAATAAAAAAAAATATATACATCATAGAGATGCACGATTAAAGCTGATATACAGGTCGATATATAGTCGAACTCATTTTTTATTTAAGATTCCAATAATTGGACATTCCCATAATTGCAAGGCAAGAGAAATAAATGTGTGATCGTTTTTGACCACAGGCCAATATTCAATTTCATCATCATATCATTTTAATAATACGTTATCTACCCAGGGTTGTAGCTCGTTGCATCGACATACAACGAGACCTGGTAGAGAGAAATACTTTGTCTGTAGTTCAGCAAACTCCCCGCAGTGGTTACTTCCCCTTTCTGTAATCACTGCCACCACACACATGTATAGCTGAAATCAAGCTAAGTTTCATTTGATTGGTTAAATATTTTTAGGCCAATATTTCAACTTGGTTTGTTCATAACATAGAAAAATAGTGTCAAAAATGGTATCTGGGTACAAAAATAATTTATTTATATTAAAAAAGAACAATTATAGCGAACATGCACACCGGTTACTAAGTTACAGTACTTGTAAACAAACAAACATGTATTCCGTTGAGAACATTACGGAAGCTGTGCGTAAATTTAATAAAGAGATTACACCCAAGCTAAAACCAGGTTAAATGTTTTCAACATCTTCTCGAAGGTGATGCTCGATGCTATTGTCAATTGCCTGGTGGTTACGGCAAGAGTTGTTACCTAGTGTATCATCATTTTTTTTGTAATCACATGGCCTCAGCTATCATCACGTGATTTGTTTGGTGGCAGGGATTAGTGGCTACAATATCCCTGCGCGGAGGTAAGATAAAGAAAGATACAAATATCGGACAGGGAAAGCAGCATTTAAGAACGACAGTCAACCACAAAACACAAAAACAAACACGCAAACAGACAAACGAGAATGCAAAAGTAATAAAAATACAAACGACATCACAAACACAAAAGGGTTGACAATAGGGCTACCGCCTTGGAACGGTCAGTGGCATCAAAGGCCACTGGGGGTTTAAACCGGTTCTAGGGTGCACCAAACCTCACACTTACCCTACTGTCATCCCATTAAAACAGGACAGTGTAAATAAAGAAATCCCCGCCATGATCTAATCTCTAACCAACAAGGCAGCATCAATAGGCAATATAAGTAAAACACAACTATGCTCGTGTAAATATAATACAAAAAAACAATAGCCTAGAAAGCCACAATTAAGGTACTCAATGACTTGGCAGAAGCCAGAGCAACAAGAGAATAAACCATTAAGGGCACGACAAGAAAGATCATAGACAAACATCAAACGCCACCGTCCCAATGGGCTTTAGGTAGGCGTCATCATAGGGTCCACAGTCTGTCCGGTCATCGTACAATTAAAGAGGAAAGCATAGTGGCGAACTGTAAAAGGGTCCACCACCAAGCATGCAGTACGTTGCAAGATGATAGGGTCATAACCTCATTTGATAAACTTTTTAACAAGTTTAACAAAGATAGTATGAAAGTGATCATGACCAAGAATCTTACAGAAGAGTTCTTAAATTAATTTTATATTTGGAAAGAAGATCAGGGTTACGATAACAAAATTTTGCAAAGGTTTTACGAAGTTTGTGGTAATGGTAACCCTGATTGAGTAGCTTTATAGTTATACACAGATTACGAATATTAAAGTCCTTAACTCGAGTACAAGCTCTAAAAAAACGAATAAGTTGAGACGCATACACCCCATAAGAAGTTGCTCGGGGAACATCCCCATCCAAGTGGGGATAATTAACAATGTCAAAATTAAAATCATCTCTATTGTCATAGATTTTGCTATTTATTTCACCATTTTCAGTCGAGAGATCTTAATCAAGAAAAGAAGCGTTATTATCATATACTCGTATATATTAGCTTTGTTAAGCTGAAATTCTTTAGGATAAATATTATTAACCATAATTGGAAAGAAAGGGTTGTCAATGTTCGATATGTCATCCAGATACCGAGAGGTGTCATTAAAGGATTCAATAACATGTGCCTGGGTATCTGGTGAAAGACTCAACATGAAATCTCTTTCATAGCCAAATAAAAACAAATCTGCGACAAGTGGTGCACAGTTCGTACCAATAGGGATACCAACACTTTGTCTATAAACTGTGGTTCCATACCTGATGAAAATATTATCTAATAGGAAGATGAGTGCTTCACAAACTTCATAGTATAATTGTCTAAACTGCCGTTAGTAACAAACGCTTTAATATTATTACAGGCCAAAAATGTAGTATTTCTCTAGCAAATGTTTTTTTGAATAAGAGAAATTAGCTTGTATTTGATAAGATGATGTGGTAAAGTTGTATATAGTAAGTGCTCATAGATGAAACAAGACGTTTATCGAAAATTTTATCAAGAACGTCTCCTGAATTTTTAATAGACCAAAACAAATTAATCCCAGAGTTTTCATAAGTTTTATCACAATATCGTTTAATGTGACCTTTAACGGCAGTAAGACAAGAAGTTAAAAGTTTGTTGTAGAGCAAGCACTAGAATTCGAAATAAAGCGGGCCTTATATGGATTTTTATGCAATTTAGGAATCCAGTACATAGTAGGCAGTTTGTTTTGCTTTTCGTCTACCCCAGCCTTGAAAGTAGTGCACCGAGTGATAAGTGTGGAAACAACATCATTCTCAGTAGAATGTACTGGAGTATACGAATTGGTGCTGCCGAGTTCCAGAGATAAAACATTGACGTAATGTAGGCGTCAAACAATAATTACATTATTAGCTGCTTTATCGGCAGGAACTAAAACAAATTTATTATGAAATTCCTGAATTCCCGATGGAAAACCTAGGTCTCGGAGAAAGTAAAGAAGGGTTAGCGTTATAAAAGTTGATACGTGTATCTATAATTTTGAGAATTGACTTTTTCCAAGTAGAAAGCGAGTTTGGGTCCGCATGTTCTCTGCGACACCATTTTATACTAAAATCTTCAATGGAGTGGGCGATCTGGGAACGGCAGGCATTAACATCAATAATTAAAGGTAATCTATATGTAGGACCTTTCGATAACAAATGCCGAATACGTTTATCAACAATATGTTTGCATACAATTCTTCATGATATGAATGTGTAACCGTATGTTATATAAATGTTCAACAACAACTCGATGGATATATTTTTAAGAATATATTTTGGTGGTATTGGACGGCATAGAGCCGGCAATTCCTGATTATGGCTCGCGCCTAACTCCCGTTATGAAGGATCTTGGGCATAATGCAATTGACGGAGGGAATACCCGTTTAAATGCCAATGTTTCCCGCCTTGGATGTTAATGCACCACTTATTCCATGCCACATGCAAACCATGCTTCACTCACACTCGCATGCAATCGTCTCTCAAAGTGTTTAGTTACATAAATAATGTGTTGCAAGCACAACATGTACAATACCAAATAACAACACTGTTTCGAACAGGCAACGCCGATGCAATACAGGTTTACATATTAGTTCTTGAGCTGGCTGTAGACCCCCCTCCCCCCCCCCCAGGGGGAATTTTGTAGGGTATGATTTTCTGAAAGAACATACATTAAGCTTCAAAATGAGACATGTGTGCCATCTGAGCGTTGGGGCTTTAGTGAGTTTTGGGGGAAAACGTTGCGTTTTTAGACGAAAATCGCCAAAATCTGGAATTATTTTTTAGAAAAAGAATGGAATATGTTAGAACCAATTTGAATAGATGGAATCTTTCTCGGAACGCATCTCTACATATCCCACTATATAATTTATGGATCCGATACTTAAATATTGAGATTTTGGGTAAAAATGTAAAATAAATTGAATAAAATCGCTGATTTCTGTAATACATTGGGGGTATTTAATTAAAAATTAGAAATATATCTATTACAATAGAAAAAAGAAATATTGTAACCTTTTTGGGCAGGGTAAGGTCCAGTGATTAAAAAGAAAAAAGTTCCAAACCACATGATGTTTGGAAATGCCTTAATTTTGGGGCGAAAAATGTGTATTTTTGTCAAAAATTGCCGGAATCTGGAATTATTTTTTAAAATTAGTTTCAACATAAACTGATCAAATTGAAGCAATAAAATGTTGTACAGCATATATATTCAAGTTTTTCCTGGCATCATATATAACATATGTGCTCAAATATTGGCATTTTAGGGCAAAATGTTGGAAAAAATGACAAAACTCACTGATTTCTGTAATCCATTTTGGGTATTGGGTTAAAATTTAGAAAAAAATATTTAATACAATAGAATAAAGACATATTGTAACATTTTGGATAGACAAAGGTCCAATAATTAAGTAGAAAAAAGTCATGAAACATATGATGTTTAAAATATTGCCTTAATTTTCAGGCGAAAAATGTGTATTTCCGTAAAAAATCAACGGAATCTGGAATTATCTTTTGAAAATAGTTTGAACATAAACTTATCAATTTGAAGCCATAAAATGTTGCACACTACATATCCAAGTCATTTATTGTATCAGATATAATATATATGCTCAAGTATTTATATTTTAGGGCAAAATGTTGAAAAAATGACTAAAATCGCCGATTTCTGTAATGCATTGAGGTACTGGGAAACAATTAAAAGTGCATAGAAAGAACGAAAAAAAAAAATTGTAACATTTTTGCAGTCCAATGTGCAATAATATACCAGAAAACCCATCAGAAGATGGTAAATGCTACTTTATTTTGTTGGAGGAAAATGTGTTTTTAATAAAACATAAACGAAATCTGGATTGTTTTCTTCAAAAAGTAATTTAAACATACATGTTACAACGACATATCGCCAGATGAGAGAAAAAAGTGCCGTCTTTCTTCTATGGAACATTCCTATTTTCACCTGGCGATATTGCCATTGACCCATCATATGTTTCCAAGGAGTGCATGGCAGGCTGACATTTTTTTGGCTCAAACAAGCCTGCTCTAGCTGATACCTTATGAGAATTTGTTAATAAATGGCATGACAGAACCTCCCGAACAATACAACACATCATTTACTAGTTGTTGAGCTGGCTGTAGACACCCCCTCCTCCCGAACTCAGGTAGCCCTCCCCTTATACGGTCTAGCGACCGAGTGCCACGCCGTTGAGTCACACAACCTGTGTCCGTCGGCACTGGGTCGCTCAAGGCTATTTCTCTCTACATAACTACCTGTATACTGTATATAGCTCTAGGTGCCATGTTCGAGACCCGAACTCGGGAAGCCATCCCACTAAAACGACCTAGGGATCGAGTGCCACGCATAGCGAGGACCGTTGCCGACGGCTGACCACCGTTCCCGTTGGGTCACAATACCTGTGGGTAGGCCCAGCGGCCGTCGGCTGCGGGTCGTTCAAAGCTATGTACTATATAGCTCTATATGTCATGTTTGAGACCCAAACTCAGGCAGCCTTCCCCCTGATACGACCTAGGGACCGAGTGCCACGCGTAGCGTGGACCGTTGCCGACGGCTGGCCACTGGTCCCGTTGTGTCACAAAATATGTGGGTCAGCCGAGCGGCTATCGGCCGAAGGTCGTTAAACGCTATTTCCCTCTATTTAACTGTATATAACTCTATGTTCCATGTTCAAGACTCGAACTCGGGTAGCCCACACCTTGATAAGGCCTAGGGACCATGTACCACGCATAGCGGGGACCTTTGCCAACGGCTGGCCACCGGTCCCGTTGTGTCACAAAACATGTGAATCGGTCCAGCGGCGATCGGCCGATAGTCGCTCAACGCTATTTCTCTCTATACATATATGACTATACTGTATAAAGCTCTAGGTGAGTTACGAGGTTCGAGACCCGAACTCGGGTAGCCTCCCCACTGATACAGCCTAGCGATTGAATGCCACGCGTTGCCGGGACCTTTGCCAACGGCTGCCCACTAGTCCCGTTGCGTTGTGTCACCCAATCTGTGACGGCCCAGCGGCCGTCGGCCGAAGGTTGTTCAACGCCATATACATCTATATAACTGTATATAGCTCTATGTGCCATGTTCGAGACTCAAACTCGGGTAGCCCTCACCCTGATAAGGCCTATACACCATGTACCACGCATAGCGGGGACCTTTGCCGACGTCTGGCCACCAGTCCCGTTGTGTCATAAAATATGTGGATCGGTCCAGCGACCATCAGCCGATGGTCACTCAACGCTATTTCCCTCTATACATACATAACTATACTGTATAAAGCTCTAGGTAAGTTACGAGGTTCGAGACCCGAACTCGGGTAGCATCCCCCCTGATACAGCCTAGCGATTGAATTCCACGCGTTGCCGGGACCTTTGCCGATGGCTGCCCACTAGTCCCGTTGTGTCACCCAATCTGTGTCGGCCCAGCGGCCATCGGCCGAAGGTTGTTCAACACTATATCCTTCTATATAACTGTATATAGTTCTATGTGCCATGTTCGAGACTCGAACTCGGGTAGCCTTTCTCTTAATATGGACTAGCGACCGAGTGCCACATGTACTGGGGACCTTTGCCAACAGCTGGCCACCGGTCCCGTTGTGTCACAAAATCTGTGGGTCGGCCCAGTGGCCGTACGCAGAGGGTCGCTCAACACTATTTCTCTATGTATAACTTATACTGTATATAGCTCTATGTATCATGTTCGAAATACCGGTAACGTGATAAAGTCCAAGTCGCCAGTTGGTACACGTACATGTTCCAAAATGCTCTACACATAATGAGCTTTCAGAAAAATAGGGTGTACAAAATTCCCCTTGGGGTGAGGGTTACTTCTACTAGCTTACAGTCTATTTTCTATTGTACCAGTATTATATATTTTTCTAGATTTTAACCCCATACCTGCAATGGATTGCAGAAATAGTGATTTTGGTCCTTTTTTCCAACATATTTCAGCAGATATGTTATATATGATGCAAGAAAACACTTGAATATGTATGCTGTGCAACATTATAAAACTTCAATTTGATAAGTTTATGTTAAAACTATTTTCAAAAATAATTCCAGATTCCGTCGATTTTTGACAAAAATACACATTTTTCGCCTACAAATTAAGGCATTTTCAAGCATCATACGGTTCGGGAATTTTTTTTACTTAATTATTGGACCTTTGTCTATCCAAAAATGTTACAATGTGTCCTTATTCAATTGTATTAAATTTGTTTCTATAGTTTAACCCAATAACCCAATGGATTACAGAAATCAGTGAGTTTTGTCATTTTTTCCAACATTTTGCCCTAAAATGCCAATATTTGAGCACATATGTTATATAATGTGTCAGGAAAAACTTGAATATGTATGCTGTGCAACATTCTATTGCTTCAGTTTGATAAGTTTATGTTCAAACTATTTCAAAAAATAATTCCAGATTCCGGCGATTTTTGACAAAAATACACATTTTTCGCCCCAAAATTAAGGCATTTCCAAACATCATGCGGTTTGGGACTTTTTCCTACTGAATCACTGTACCTTACCCTGCCCAAAAAGTTACAATATTTCTTTTTTCTATTGTATTAGATATATTTCTATTTTTTAGTTAAATATCCCCAATGTATTACAGAAATCAGCGATTTTATTCAAATTTTTAACATTTTTACCCAAAATCTCAATATTTAAGCATCGGATCCACAAATTATATGGTGGGACACGTAGAGATGCGTTCCGAGAAAGATTCCATCAATTCAAATTGGTTCTAATCTATTCCATTATTTTTCTAAAAAATAATTCCAGATTTCGGCGATTTTCGTCTAAAAACGCAACGTTTTCCCCCAAAACTCACTAAAGCCCCAACGCTCAGATGGCACACATGTCTTATTTTGAAACTTACTGTATGTTCTTTCAGAAAATCATACCCTATAAAATTCCCCCTGGGGGGGGGGGAGGGTTTCTCCTACTAGCTCACAGCCTATATGTTTAAAGTCAGGCAATATTTTGTGAAATGCCCGCACCGTGTCTAAAGACAGACTAGTATTCCAATATGGTACTACATGTACATATCGATTGGCCTTAGTGATAATTTTCTTACATATTGTACAAGAAGAATTGTGAAGATTCCTTTTAGTAAACATAAATATACAAAAGTGAGATACTTAAAGAATTATAATAAAAGAAAAAAAATAACAGATTAATCAATGCAAATTGATCAGATTGTTTCTATGCTAAAGATATTAATACAGCCTGGTAAACTTTCAAGACATTTTATGTCTATTTTGAATACAGTCGCACCCGTCCGAGAAGTTAAACAGAGAACTGAACCTTGGATTACTAATGACATTTTGGAAAGTATAACTCTAAGAGACTTTTACCAGTTTAAGAATAGAGCATAACTGATGATTATAAGAAGTACTGTAAATGTAGAAATAGTGTCCAAAGAGAAATTAAGGTGGAAAAAACAGATTGTTTTCTAATAAAATAGAGGAAAACAAAACTAATTCTAAGAAACATTGGGAACAGTTGAAATATTTGGATATAAAAGTAAGCAGACATATTGTAATATCGTTCTTAATATCAATTGTGAAAATTGTCATGAACACAAAACTACTTCAAATATTGCTTTTAAACTTGTTGAGAAGCTGCCTGTTGCTAAACACCTATATGGTTTGAAATCAATAAGTCTAAACTTTAAAGGAATTGTATTATAAAAGAAATGCACAGGCTGACAGAGTTTTTCTTAAACATGTTACTGAAAATTTAGTTTTTAATGAACTATGTAAATTTAACATAAGTAAAAGCACAGGTTTAGATGATACACAAGCAAGATTGCTTAAAGATGGTTCAGATCTAGTATAACATCCTATCACCTTTTGACATGTCTATTTCGGAAAATACTGTTCCAGACGATATGAAGTTAGCTCGAGTTAAACCTTTATACAAGAAAAGTACAGTCTCGATATTGGAAAGTATAGGCATGTGAGCATATTTTTGTTTGAAAAATCTTACAAAGATCCATTGATGTACAATTAGAATCTTATCTTGTTAAAAACAATCTTTTATATGAATATCAGTCAGGATTTAGAAGCTCTTATTCAACAGATTCATGTATTTTACACTTGTTTGACTATATTAAAAACAACAGTTCAAATGGGTTTGTTTAAAGGCATGATTATGTTAGATCTACAAAAAGCATTCGACACAGTTGATCACACAATTGTATGTGGAAAATTGAAAATATTGGGAGTAGAGTCAACATACTGGTTAATGTCTTATCTTAGTAATATAAAATAGATTGTTGGTGGTAACGGTACTTTTTCAGGTTCTGCAACTGTTAAATGTAGTATCCCAGAGGGAAGTTGTTTATGACCGCTATTATGTTTATTTTATGTAAATATGTAAATATATAAATATGGTTATCACTATTGAGGCGGACTGTAAACTTATTTTATATGCAAATGATAGTGCTGTTTTATTTTCACGTAAAGATCCTGGTGATATGACTAAAAAGGTAGGCACCGTGTTAGAATCATGTTCTTAATGGCTTGTGGACAATAACATTCACTTCACTTGGGTAAAACGGAATGCATCTTGTTTGGAACAAGAAGAAAATTAAATAAAATTAAACGGGTTTTTTTTTATTCAGTGTAACGGGCATATTATTGAAGCTACATGCTCTGTAAAATATCTTGGCTTAAATATTGAATTAAATTAATTACTTTTAAATTATTGTAAATACTATTGTTTCAAAGGTTAATGCAAGATTAAAATGTTTAAACGGACATAGCAGCTCCCTTACTAGAACCAAACGGAACCTTTGTTCTGATTATTCTTGTTCCATATGGTATGCTGGTATAAACAATAAGCTGTAAAATAAATTACAAGGGATGCAAAATAAAGTTGGAAGATTTATTAAAAGTCTGGTCCAAGATAAAGTATTAGGGGCAAGTTGTAAGCTGAACTTAATATGCTTAATGTGAAAAGCAGAGTTATACAATTAAGACTGAACCACGTACATAATATAAAAAAAAATACAGTCCACGTGCATAAATATTATTTTTTTTACAGTAAATGTCCATCATATTTAAAAAACACGATTTTACTCTTGTGATTGATGTTCACAATTATAATAGATGAAATTTTAATATTACATATTTGTCTGTGATTTGTATAGAAAACACTGGGATTTGTCGTTCATCGACATAAATCCTTTTATTTAAGTGGGATTGATAATTTTCATAAACAATTTTTTCAATCCTGCTTATTTGTTTTTGGTTTATTAATGAGTGTGTAAATCGTACGCTACACCAATTATCTGTCTCTAAAGATGCGGCCATTTTCTGCAGGCGGTATCAGATGTAAATTGCAAACTTTAGCATGTGTCGTGTTCATTTATGAAAAATAATTACGTAGTAATTGCAGTCACGATATTTATAACAATTTGGAAAATGGTCATAGCTCCGACCAAGTTTTGAAGTGAATGAAAACTGTACTCAATGAACCCTGGGACAAGATGTTCACAAAGCCAGATATTTAAAATTTAGTTGCTTTCCTTCAAATGTTCTCGTAAAATAATCACTACACACTGCTGTGACCGCGACATACTGCCAACCCTGTGGAATATCCACAGGGTTGGCAATAGGATTAATAGTCTTAGGACTTCACATCTGTATTAGGATACGCTGTGCCCAAACCGCCATTTCTCGAGTAATGTAACTGAAATGTATATATAAAACTGGCAAAGCAAAACAGAACAATAATATGCATAGTTAATAAAATGAGGGTATGGGAGGGAGGGTATTTTTCATAAATGAACACGACACATGCTAAAGTTTGCAATTTACATCTGATACCGCCTGCAGAAAATGGCCGTATCGTTAGAGACAGATAATTGGTGTAGCGTACGATTTACACACTCATTAATAAACCAAAAACAAATAAGCAGGATTGCAAAAATTGTTTATGAAAATTATCAATCCCACTTAAATAAAAGGATTTATGTCGATGAACGACAAATCCCATTATTGAAGATGGGCTATGAAAGAGACTCAATTCTGAATTTAGTTTATATTTATTGGAATAACAAGGCCATGGCTTCAGCATAATATAACAAGAAACATAATGTGCATAACAAATGTGCAGTCACGATATTTATAACAATTTGAAAAATTGTCATAGCTCCGACCAAGTTTTGAAGTGAATGAAAACTGTACTCAATGAACCCTGGGACCAGATGTTCACAAAGCCAGATATTTAAAATTTAGTTGCTTTCCTTCAAATGTTCTCGTAAAATAATTACTACACACTGCTGTGACCGCGACATACTGCCACATGCCACAAGTGGTGACAGAGGCACCACGAGAGGCACCGCCATTAAAATGGGGGAAGCAGAGCACAGCAGTGAAAAGAACAAGTCAGTCCTCAAATGGAGGCTATATCTACTCGTTTGCTCTACTGGGAAATAAGCTCGTCCTTTTCCGTCAGTGGCGGTAATGCCAAATGACGTTCCGATTGTTTTACGGACGTCGTCGTCAGATTCCGCCACTAGGAAATAACGATTACGGAAATTAACGAACAGTTCCGGTCCACTTGTTTTGTTTGTATGACGTAACGTCGTCTTGGAAGTCGTCTTGGCGTTCTCGTGCAAACTGGTGTAAAAAGGCGTGAATCGTTAGAAATATTAATAAAATATCATTTTAAATTATGTAATATATATATAGAGAATATTATGTCAGTGCCTTTTACTATGAAGTTTATTAGGCGAGGCTTAGAAAACGAAGAATGGCGAGGCTCTGCCGAGCCATTCTTCGTTTTCGTGCCGAGCCTAATAAACTTCATAGTAAAAGGCACTGACATAATATTCTATTTATCATGTAGAGTATCCAAATATTCTATATGAATTACTATTATTACCTATTTCTCAGAATGTTACGCTTATCGAGGACGCCGCCATGTTGTTGTTTTTTGTTTGTTTTCTGATGTCTGGCAACGTTACGTGCATGACGTCAGATAACGTTACGTACAATAAAAGCCGGGGGATTCCGCATTGATTTGCTTTATTGACCAGTGCATATTAAAGCAAATTTTAGGCCACCCCTTTATTAGGCAGAAAAGTGCATATCTGCATGATAAAGTTTAATAACCAGTGTTTTTGAGATACTGAAAATATCTCCCTCGCTAGAGAAATATCTCAAAAACACTGGTTATTAATAAACTCTATTTATTCTATCTTGTAAAGGTGTTGAAATCAATTCATGTTATTACAATGGTGCTAAGGACTGGAAATCTTTGCCAGAACACGTAAAAAAAACAAGATAATTTCAAGACTGCTGTTAAGACATGTTTACAGGAGCAGATTAGATCTACATTGGAAGAAGAAAATACATATCATTACTACTAAAACCCATAGCTAGATGTCTTCTGTTGTATTTCCTATATCTCCTGATTTTGTTTATGTGTGCATTAATATCTGTGATATAAATCTACAACTGTGATCATTAGTAGCAGGGGCGTCCGTGGCCGAGTGGTTAGAGTCTCCGACTTGCAATCACTTGCCCCTCACCGCTGTAGGTTCGATCCCTCAGGGGCCTAGGAATCTTTATGTGAGGAAGCTATCCAGCTGGCTTGCGCAACTTCGGTGGTTCTACCCAGGTGCACGAAAATTGCCCGGAGGAGCACCTGGGGCCTTCCTCCACCAGTGGAAGCTGGAAAGTCGCCATATGACCGTAGCTGTTTGTGCGACTATAAAATCCAATTCAATTCAATTCATTAGGAGCAAACTTTTACGGTAAATTAAATACCACTTTTCTCCAAGTCAATACCTTGAGCTTTTAAAATTGACCCCATTGGAACTAAGCCTTAGGGATTTCATGGGCCATCCATGGGTTAAAGATCATGATTTTGTATTATCAATAAGTATGTATTTTAAAAGTGCTCTTTAAACATACAATACTTTGTTAATATCTTAAAACATAAATTAATATTAATTTAAAAGTTGACTGTACTTGTATACATTAAATCTACTTATAAAATTGCATGTGTAATGTTTGTGCTATGTTTGTGATCTTTTAATTATTATTATTATTATTATTATTATGACGGACACACAGGTTTCTGTTTAATGTTAGGCGACGACGACGATATTGGTGATGCTTTTATTCAAGTTAGAATTAGTGTAATTTTATTGAAATTCACTTCCGGTTTTGATACTTTCGCAATTTTTTATTCGAAACAAACACTTTTTCTGTCGTAGCTGTTTTCTAGTTTTATACTTAGCCAGAACATAGTTTCGTTTAAGTAAGTATACTGTAGATATCTGTATATATATTTACTTCTTGTCACTGTTTTTGTTGTTGTTGTTTGTGTGTGAAATTCAATTATTTTACTTGTTAATCAAAATCGGTGATAATGAGTCAGAAATTATTATTTCATAATAATAATAATAGTCTTTATTTACAGAGGGTAACACATTTAGTTATAAACTAATCTTCCATGAAGCCCTCTATTATGTACAAATTTACAAATGACAAATGACAGAACAAATCAAATAAAGCAGTAATCAATAAAGGCAATATTGTTTTTAAATAGTAAATGTTTGCATTCAAACTAAACGTTGCATACACTTTAACACACATACTCTCATTTACCCTAAATTTGTGCAAAAGAAACAAGCTCTAAGATGAATAAATACAATGAAGCTATGGAAAAAAAGAAAAAAGAAGCAAGCATAATTAATAACAGCAAACAAGAAAATAGAATTTGATTAACACATAAATACATATGAACAAATGGTAAAAATTACTATTTAAATATATACAACAAAATTATTTCACAAGCCCTGTCCGCTTTACTTAAAAATGGTGTATTAAAATGTATAAGTATTTGATTCGAACATTAGGTTCCTTTCATCCACTTTATGAAATTCGAATGAAATGCATCAATAGTATTCAGAGGTTTTAACTTATCTGGTAAGCTGTTCCATATAATAGGTCCTGAATATGCGACACTTTGTTTGTAAATTTCTTTGTTCCTAGATACCTCAGCTAAACAGCTTTCAAAGTAAATATCCTGGTCACAACAAGGAAAAATCAGTACACTCGGGACACATTTGCAGGTGAAGTGAACGTTCTTCCATTTAACCATTTAAGCTAGCTCTTTGACCAGATATTCATAACTTTCACATCTGCTCAACTTCCGGTAGGTTGAGATATTCAGTAGATGAAAATAAAGGGGTTTACTCGGACTTTATCCTCAATCTCTATACGAAAAAAGAAAATATTAGACCATGATTTAAATTAAATGTATCCATATTGGTGTTTTAAAATCAGACATCACCAAAAGAAAATACATAGATGTATATAAAAAATAAAGCTTTTAATTTAATTATCACTACAAACTAGTTTTATAAAGGGCTAAAGTCAGTTGAGCACCAACGATAACACTGAGTTTACCCCCTACCAGAATGTGGAGGTCTTTTATTTTATTGATCACTGATTGGTCAAATTATTTTGATGATGTCATGTGAAAGTTATGAATAGTAACATTGCGCGTATAAACCTTTCTATTTACATACTCTCCAATTCAATCCCACATAAAAGGGCTTCCGTTTGGCCTCAAAGCAGGTAAATGCTTATATTTAAAAGCGCATTAATAACTAATGAGACTATTGAGCTAGGTGGCCATCAGTAAGAAGTTGTATATATAGTGAGCATAATGTTTGTTTGCAAAAACTAAATATAACAATGTTGTTTCGAAGCATGTTAGCTATTAACTACTTGATGCTTATATGCATACCACTTAAACATAGTCTGCTTACCTCAGTAGGTAGATGGTGGTTGAATGGTGTTTTACGTCATTTCAACACATTTTAGGCTATATTTGACATTGATTTTTTGCTGGGAAGAATTTGTAATGTATATCTCCTGTTATCAGTAAGAATTGACACTCTCAATTACAAGATGAGTTTCCAGTGGGATTGGAACCCTCAACGATGAGAGGCAAACCTGAGAAGCGGAAAACTTTAATGGTATTACATTAAATCAATTAAAAAAAAATCTTGTTTATTTATTTAGTAAATCTCAAATAAATGACTATATGTAAATACAATAATGAATTTATATGTTTGTTTTGCTATTCCAAAAAAAAATATGTAGATGCATTTGTTTTGCAACACTGATTGATTTCAGAGTTACTTGTAATATTAAGAAACACTAATTGGCACAGTGCTAATTTTAGATATTTGCTTGCTAAAAGAAGAAAAATATTCCTCCAGTGAGATTTGAACCCACGGCCTGAAGAATTCAAGGGGACATAATTTAAGGGCAATAACTCAGGCGTTATTAGGACAATTCCGAAAATAATTTGCATCGTCACATCCCACTGTTGGGATAAACATTATAATGAAGTTTAATGAAAATCAAAGGAGCGGTTATCATGATATGGCTGTGGACAGACAGAATTAAGCAATTTTTATCAATTAAAGGGCAATAACTCCGGCGTTACTTGGACGATTCTGAAATAAATTTGCCGCGCCAAATCCCACTATTGGGATAAACATTATAATGAAGTTTAATAAAAATCAAAGGAGCGTTTATCAAGATATGGCTCTGGACGGACAGAATTAAGCAATTTTTATCAATTAAAGGGCAATAACTCCGGCGTTACTGGGGCGATTCTGCGTAAAAACAGCCGCGTCTCATCCCACTATCAGGATAAACATTATTACCAAGTGTAATGAAAATCCAACCTGCAGTTTTGAAGATGTGGCTCCAGACGGACGAATGGACGGACAACGCCAAATTAATATCCCTCTGCCTTCGACGGGGGAGGGGATAATGAATGCCTCAAAGTTAACATTATAATTTTTCCAACAAATTATCAACAATTAAATTAATTACTTTTACACACCAATGCAGCTAATAATTGAAAACTGATCTAAAATCGGCGACAATCGAAACTTTTTACATTCGATTTTCGTTTGGCGCAGATAATTTCTTACTGATAGTCATACTCATGATATCAAATTATCATAATCATGGTTCCTCTCTTGTAGCTATGTTGTAAACGTGTAATTAATCGCTCAACTTAGTATAGAATTAATAATTAATCAGAGGGTACATAAAGGAACAAAGGGTACATAAAGGAACAGAGGGTACTGTTATATATAATACTGCATCTGTACATGAATAATAAAAAGGATTGTACATGTACAATTGATAATCGATCGATGTTGGTTTTTCGATTATCGATAGTGTTTTTCAAGTCCGATTACAAACACTAATTTACTTGCTGTTTTAACCTAATCACATTGTGTTTTTCAGTCTTAGGAGTGTGATGCTCAAAAGTGTGTGCATGTGTGTACAACATGTATAAAGAGTTTCAAAGGAACGAAAGTGTAGCAGCTATGAATCTCACGCAGGCCCCAAAGTACCACCCTGACGAGGTAGAGGCAGTGTCCCTCCTACAGTACCTTAACATGGAAGAACTGCAGGACTATATGAATAACCCAGATAAAATTAATTCCCATGTGGAAGATTTGCAACAGGTATTCTTCGGAGTTTGTTACTATACCCGCAGCATTATCTCTGCATTCTGATAATGTAAAAGAATATAGTTTGAAAACGATGTTCGAATTGTTATCGCAAAAAGGTCAGCTTTCTGTGTACATGATAAAAATTATAGCCCTTTTCTTGAACTGGAAAAAACCAAATAATTTGCTTAATGTGTTAATCTGTTTATACTACATGTATATTTGTTTATACATTTATTGCGATAGTATCGTATGGCGAGCCTTTATCACGATGCATATATTATTGTGAGCTAGCCATATCGCTGCAGCCAATCACGTATCTCACCTTCACATTGTGGGATATGGACAAAACTGCATCAGTGTGTTGCACTCGTCAATCTGACCGTGTGCATCTTTTACTTGGCATGTAATATCTAATTTTTGTTCCAGCAAACTAAAGGTCATGTCTAAAATTTGGAACATCTGCGGGCTCATTACACAAGCTGTAGCCATCAAATTTGCATGATTATGATTAAAACAAAGTGTCAGAATGGGGAATCAAACCCGGATCGCCGTGGAGTGTATGGCATGCAGTGTCTCTTCTATACCAAAATAGTCATGGCAAGAAAAAATTTCAGTTGTAAAAAGCTTGACAAAATATCATATCAAGGGAGATAGGTCTTAAATAAAAAAAAAATGCCAAATGTTGGCAGTAACGTTAATAAATAACTGCTTTGTTATGTTTTGCATAGGTTACAGCTATTCAGCGTGATAGAGAAAACATTACTATAAAGAACAAAAGCCTAGCCGAGTACACCATGGGCCAACAACCCAAGTTTGAGGCTCTAAAACAGGAAGTTGCAACCGCATATGAGAATGTTAATACTCTTAAGATGGCATTGGGAAGAGATATTGCAAAACTAGGTAATTCAGTTATTTAAAAATGTTAACTTTTGTGAAATTATGCAGTGCTATACATGTACTTAATGCATAACTTTCATGTAATAAAGACATTTATTTCATGCAAAGCAATGCAATATTAGATTTAAGCAGTGAAATTAAAGTGCTACTCTTCTTTGTAAAGATAGTATTTTAAGCTCTTCTGCCCAAAGTGTGATAAAAGAATGGCTTGTCGTCTGTAAGCTAATCCTTGTTTACATGATTTCATTATTTCATGGAATTGAATTTGAAGATTTGTTTCAATAACATCTTGGATAAGTTTGATAATGAGAAAAATTGACCTGTGCATCACAGAGTTATTGCCCATGATCAAATGAGAAAAATTGACCTGTACATCACAGAGTTATTGCCCTGTGCATCACAGAGTTATTGCCCATGATCAAATGAGAAAAATTGACCTGTGCATCACAGAGTTATTGCCCATGATCAAATGGCATCACAGAGTTATTGCCCATGATCAAATGAGAAAAATTGACCTGTGCATCACAGAGTTATTGCTCATGACCAAATGAGAAAAGTTTACCTGTGCATCACAGAGTTATTGCCCATGATCAAATGAGAAAAATTGACCTGTGCATCACAGAGTTACTGCCCATGATCAAATGAGAAAAATTGACCTGTGCATCACAGAGTTATTGCCCATGATCAAATGAGAAAAATTGACCTATGCATCACAGATTTATTGCTCATGATCAAAGAGAAAAGTTAACCTGTGCATCACACAGTTATTGCCCATGATCATTATAGGGTTAACTGTATTGAAATTTTTAATTTTGCGATGGTATATCAATTGTTTAACGGTTGCATTAGCAGAGCCATTAAACATGATTTGCGACTGTTAAATGACTGATATACAGTCACAAAAGTCGACAATACTGGTTAACCAGTTCTTAACGCATTACGTTGTGAAAGATTCACATTACTAAATTTGTGCCGGGTTGTGCACTATTTATTTGTAATAGTCGTAAATATTTGACCGTCAACCAATCGGATTGCAGAATTTGCGTTAGAAACCAGAATATGGGAATGTCAGAATAGCAATAACTATTGTAAACATCTTCTGATTTTTTAGATCACCTGAGCCGAAGGCTCAAGGTGATCTATCATCTATTAGGGTCACTCTTCGTCCGTCCTCCGTCCGTCCGTCGTCGTTAACTTTTCTTCAAACGACTTCTCCTCACAAACTGCTTGGCCAATGTTGACCAAACTTCACGTGGATGATCCTTAGATGAATGCTTTTTAGATTTGTTAAAATTAGGTCAGCGCGACATCCAAGATGGCCGCCATTACCATATACAATTTTCTTCTCAAGAATTGCTGGACAGATTTCATCAGTTTTTCTTTTAAAATGATCACCAACGCCTGTACTATCAAGTTTGTTCAAATGAAGTCCCCGGGGTCAAAAATGGTCGTGCCCGGGGGTCAAAAATTTGTATATTGAGAGTTTGCATATTTTTCATATAGACCTATAGGAAAAAACTTTAAAAAAAATCTTCTTCTCTGAAACCACAAGGCACAGAGGTCTCATGTATTACATGTAGCATCAGCTTATGGTCCTCTACTAAGTTTGTTCAAATTGTGACCTTGGAGTCAAATTTGTCCCCGCCCCGGGGGTCACAGTTTTACAAAGACTTATATAGGAAAAAAAATCAAAAAAATCTTCTTCTCTGAAACTGCAAGAGCCAGAGGTTTAATATTTTGCATTTGCTATAAGCTTATGGTCCTCTACCAAGTTTGTTCAAATGGTGACCCAGGGGTCACATTGGCCCTGCCCCAGGGGTCAGGTTTTACATAGACTTGTATAGGGAAAAACTTAAAAAATCTTCTTCTCTGAAACCACAAAGCACACAGCTCTCATATATTATATGTAGCCCTGGGGTCACATTTGGCTCTGCCCAAGGTGTTACACTCTAGCACCTTCATTTTGTATTGTTCTTTACCAAACTTTGTCAGTGTCTTTATATCAATGTTGTTATACAAAACAGAGCCCACATTTCTTGAACAATCTTAACCAAACTTGCACAGATTGTATATGACCATAAGATTTCGAAGAAGTTCGATAATGTGCCAGAACTCAGGTGATCGATTTAGGGCCATCTGGGCCCTCTTGTTTACCACATATGACAATGGTAAAAAGTGTCCTTTGCATTATGGAGTAGTTGACCTTGATTCAGTATAGTGTTTATGTCTGGTCTGTAAATTTACAATCCCTTTAGATAATGGTGCGATACTGTAACAGTATGCGTATGTATTAAAAGAGGTTATGTCATATTTTCATGGTCACTGGTCAAGATCATGGAAGTTTGGTGTCCCTTTCATATGCAGCTGGTATTAAATCTGTTTGGAGGTATATGAAAAAGTAATATTTCAGGCAACAGAATCTATTATAAAAAAGAAATGTTGAACATGGCAATGGTAGAGCTAGGAAAAATAAGTACTATTAAACAAACAGTGCATATATTCATGGACCTGGCAGTCAGACCAGAAAAGGTATATGGACCTGGCAGTCAGACCAGAAAAGGTATATGGACCGAAGCGATGCTGATGTGTACATGTATCCTATAATTATACAAGATGTTCATTGTGATTATCTCTGGTGAAACTCATACCGTATTTGGTGGGTAGTGGATTCTTGAAACGCATATCCGTATATCAGCCAAGTTGTTTTATTATGTCTTTAGATAGAAACAACTTTCTAATATCAATATTTTTTTTTTACCTTTTCATGGAAAGGAGATGTTGAAATTAGTAAATCTCCGTTCCAGAAAGATGTTCCAGTTTGTAAGCATGTTCCTTTTGGGAGCACAACTCCAAAATCCTAGTTTATCTTATTCTTCTTTCTAATATCAATCTTTGTTGCATTTCCATGGAAATAAAGTGGTCAAAATATTTGTTTTTTGAGCATAACTCAAAAACTGTTCAATAAATCTTTATGAGGCTTGATACTACAGCCAAACCTGCTATGACCACTTGTATTATGCTCAGCTGCTGTTAGTGACCACTTTCAAGAGCGTCTCCGTGGCAGAATGGTTAACGACATTGTGTTGTAAACTTTCGCCTCTCACTGCTGCAGGTTCATATCACACCGGGAGCTCGACTTGTGAGGAAGTGTCCATTCTTACGGATGGCGGGAGGTGTACGGTACTGGTTCTACCCAGGAAAAGTGGGTGGTCTGCCTCCACCACATAACAATCGACCGTCATATATAACCTTACAAACCAAAATACCTTATTTCCTTTTTTCAATGAACAAGCAACCACCTTTTTTGCTTCTTTTTTTTTTTTTAAAATCAAATCCAGAATAACGCTTATCTTGCAGAAAATCTTGCAAAATCAAGTCTGATTCAAGCTTTAAAAAAACTAGGTCAAATCTTTAACAGCTGATCACAGTTGAATTGAAATTTGATTTGTGACTCATTTTTAGACAGACAAAATGTCAGCTGATTGTTATACATGTATATTCATGTGCAGTATGTCTGATGAAGTGACTCTTTTTATATACTAGTATGCTGTTACCTTGTTGCAGAATCGTGTGCAGGGAACCAGTCGCAGGACACGATGCTGGCCATATTTCAGACCCAGGCTGCAACTGAAGATGAACAATCAGAGGTACATGATACAAGAGCAATGTTTGCAACTCTACACTTTTAATATTTTGAAAAGGATCATTCAGTATTAAAAAAAGAATATCTCAATCTTTAACCAAAAATTTCATTCTGATGGTCATTGATCAAAATGTTTTTTGGAAAGTAAGAAACAGAAAAGACTCGTGACATCTAAATACTCAATGATTGTTTTCAATATTCATCGTCATGCTGTTACTATTGCCATAAGTATCATTCTCCTGAGCAGCCATGGTGCCCAGTATAAAGCATGTTCGGCTGTAAATCAAGGGTTCAAGCCTCAATGGCACCACTGGGTTCCTCCGTGTCTTAGGTAAGACTTCCCTTAGCCTTGTCCAGCGCTTCCATCCTCCTGTGGCCCAGTGGATAGCAGGTTTCACTCTGAATCAAGAGATCACAGGTTTAAAGCCTCACTGGATTACTTCAGCGTATCTTTTGGCATGACACTACCCTTAACCTTGTCCAGGGGGCATAAACCAGGCAAGTCTGTGTTATCGGAACCTATCCTCAGAGCATGTTAAAGAACCATAGGAATAGGAATGGGATGGTAAGGCTAGGGCAAACATTTTCAGTTTCATCCGTAAAGACACGACAAATAATCTGCTTGGAGGCATCATTTAAATTGCTTCTTGATGCTTACTTTTAAAAAACTTATAATTAAGTTAAAAATTTGATATCAACTCATAACTGAAACATTAATCACACTTTTCTTTAAAGTAGGGTGATTTACTGAATGTCTAAAAACTCTTAACATTAAGTTTTGGAAGATTTCAGATATCAGAGGGAAGTATTTGAATATTCCCTGTCTAGAAGATTTTTATTTCAGGTTAAGTGTTTAATCGGCCAAATAATGGCAAAATTACGCTACAGGACCTCTATCCAGGTATTCAGGTCATATTTAATAATGTGTATGTGCCGATTCAAAGTATAGTTTTATTAGCTCTACTGGCCAAAGGCCAGGAGGGTGTATGCGATCACTTTTCGTCCGTCTGTCTGTCTGTTAGCAATTTTATAAATCGACATCTCCTCTGAAACCTCTTGAAGGATTTTGATGAAACTTCATCACAATGTTACTTGGGAGGGCCCCTCTCAGATTTGTGTTTTTCACGGCCGCCAGTCATCCAAGATGGCCACCATGGCTAAAACTAGGTCAAATTTAAGGAAATTTCAAACGACATCTCCTCCGAAACCACTTATTCCATTCTACTGAAATATCATAATTATACATGTTCCTTGGGTTGGCCTCTATCAAGTTTGTGTTTTTCGTTATCGTTAAATAATCAAAATGGCTGCCACGGCGACCCAAAATTTACATAGAGTTATATAAGAAAAGATTAAAAATGACATCTTCTCTGAAACCGCTTGAAGGATTTTAATGAAACTTAATCACAATGATATTTGGGATAGTCCCTCTCAGATTTGTGTTTTTCGCGACCGCCAGTCATCCAAGATGGCCGCCATGGCTAAAACTAGGTCAAATTCAAGTTTGTGTTTTTCGTTATCGTCAAATAATCAAAATGGCCGCTCCGGCGACCCAAAGTTTACATAGAGTTATATAGGAAAAGGTTAAAAATTACATCTTCTCTGAAACCGTCAGAAAGATTTTGATGAAACTTAATCACAATGATATTTGGGATAGTCCATCTCAGATTTATGTTTTTCACGGCCGTCATCCAAGATGGCCACCATAGCGAAAACTAGGTCAAATTTAAGGAAATTTCAAACATCTCCGAAACCTTATTCCATTCTTGTGAAATATCATATACATGTTCCTTGGGTTAGCCTCTATCAAGTTTTTTGGTTATCGTCAAATAATCAAAATGGCCGTCACAGCGACCCAAAGTTTACATAGAGTTATATAGGAAAAGGTTAAAAATGACATCTTCTCTGAAACTGCCTGAATGTTTTGATGAAACTTAAGCACAATGATATTTGGGATAGTCCCTCTCAGATTTGTGTTTTTCACGGCTGCTATCTTCTCTGAAACCGCTTGAAGGATTTTGATGAAACTTAAATCACAATGATCTTTGGGATAGTCCCTTTCAGATTTGTGTTTTTGCGGCTGCCAGTCATCCAAGATGGCCACCATGGCTAAACTTGGTTAAATTTAAGGAAATTTCAAACGACGTCTCCTCCAAAACCACTTATTCCATTCTTATGAAATATCATATACATGTTTCTTGGGTTGGCCTCTATCAAGTTTGTGTTTTTCGTTTCCGTCTAATAATCAAAATGGCCACCACGGCGACCCAAAGTTTACATAGAGTTATATAGGAAAAGGTTAAAAATGACACCTTCTCTGAAACCTCTAGAAGGATTTTGATGAAACTTAATCACCATGATATTTGGGATAGTCCCTCCCAGATATGTGATTTTCGCGGCTGCCAGTCATCCAAGATGGTCGCCTAGTCTAAAATTGGGTCAAATTTAAGGAAATTTCAAACAACATCTCCGACGAAACCACTTATTGCATTCTTGTGAAATATCATAAACATGTTCCTTGAGTTAGCCTCTATCAAGTTTGTGTTTTTCGTGATCGTCGAAGAATCAAAATGGCCGCCACAGCGACCAAAAGTTTACATAGAGTTATATAGGAAAACGTTAAAAATGACATCTTCTCTGAAACTGCTTGAAGGATTTTGATGAAACTTAATCACAATGATCTTTGGGTTAGTCCCCCTCAGATTTGCGTTTTTGGGGCCTCCAGTCATCCATGATGGCCACCATCGCTAAACTAGGGTCAAATTTAAGGACATTTATCAAACGACATATTACCGCTTATTCCATTCTAGTTAAATATCATATGCATGTTCCTGTTGTTGGCCTCTATCAAGTTTGTGTTTTTCGTTGTCGTCAAATATTCAAAATGGCCACCACGATAACCCAAAGTTTACATAGAGTTATATATAGGAAACATGTTTCTTGGTTTGGCCTCTATCATGTTTATGTTTTTGAATCACATCATACATGTAGAGCATCTACAGGCCCTCTTGGGCCTCTTGTTATTCACAGGTTCTTAAAATACTCATGATTGAAAATGCGTAAAACAAATTATCAGTTGTTAACTCTTCATTTGATGCTGCAGTTTTTGGGTTTCAACCGTTTGGTCTGGCTGGTTAAAGCCGCTTATATTATGACAATAGAGTTTGGATTCTCAAAATATGTTAGTTATATATATATATATATACCTCGACATCAGTAGGTTTGGAAACGACGTACATTTGTTGTAAAAGGACCAGGTATGATAAGGGGCCATTTTGGCCCCCAACCAATATATTGAAAATGCAAAAAATAATATTTACATATAATCTGTTGTTCTTGTTGAAGTAAATTGATCATATTCTATCTTCAAAAGATATTTTTATTTATTTTATTTATCTAGAAGAATTAACAGGGTCTGAAAAATGGCATTTTTTGTAAATTTGTTGTATTTTGTAGATTTTGGACCTTTCTGGGCAACATTTTGATCCTAAAACTATAGAGCACACCTCCGAACACACACAGTTTTTTGGCTGATGATGCATCCCTATCAAGTACATGTTTCAACAAAAAATCAGCTGTGCTCGAGGGTGCGCTCTGTATTTCCAAGACCAAAAACTGATTGAAAACTGCTGAAAATGAACCCAAATGTCATTTTTTGAAAGAAAATGCCTTGTTTGTGAGGCTCTTGAATTCATTTAGAGCCTTTAAAAGTACTTGTAATGAGTTTTAATAATGATTCACTTCATCTGTAGCTAAACAAGATATTCAAACTTGCCCATTAAAACGTTCAATATTGGGGGCCAATTTTGCCTCTTATCATACCTAGTCCTTTGCCTGTTGATGGTGGGATAGTGACTTCAAGGTTCTACTGGGCAAGACCCAGGCAAGCTTAAGAGATGGCAGACATGTATCTCATTATTGTTCATGCATTTTCATTTAATTTTTTGGACAAGTTTTAACAATGTGTAAAAAGTGATGCCTGTGTTACCTGTTATAGAGCTACTGCCCTAGATTAAAATAAAACTTGTGTATACATTCTATAATTTATAAATACTTCAGATAATCAGGTGAAACTTTATGTGTATGTATCATCAATAGATGGGCTGCATTTCAGATAATGTGATAAGACCAGTCACCTTATGTGTTTATGTATCATTAATAAACATTGTGTCACACACCAAATATGGGGTCTTATATGCTGTTTAATGTCAAGATCATTAAAAGATTGTTTATGTCCAGTCTATAGCTACTTAACCATTGAGATAATGGGGGAAACTTGATGCATGTATAGACAGGGTAAACTTCGCCTGTAATATAAATAGACCATTCTGCCTCTAAGCCTATGTGTATGATGCAAAGAGAAGCAACTATTAGGAAACCAATTAATTTTACACAATTTCTTTAAAGATGCAAGACATGATTTGAAATTTGACCAAAGTCTTAGTCTGTTCTATTATCATAAATTCCCAATTTTAAGACTTAAGAAAACATTCCTTAATGTTTTGTTTCGTCTGATGTTCTTGTGGTCCTACTGCCCTGTGAACATGTTGTACTATCCTAAAGGTATGTATGGCAGGAATACGTCTGATATGTAGTATTTCATACTTCTATGCTTTAATTTTCTCATCAACAGAAGTTGGCGGATGATTTTTGTGAGAACAAGATGGACATTGACGCATTTATCAGTGACTATATTACAGCTCGCACTGAGGTGTATATAAAGAAAGCTAAATTAGATAAACTTACCGAGTTACTAAGACACAGGGGAGGTAATTCAGGAGCTCCTTACCCATCCTCAGTTCCTCCAAGTAGCCCGATGAAGAGCCACGGCGACACTGGAGGTATTGGATACAACCCCTCTGCGGCCTATAGTGGAGCTGGTTTCCCCTATCCAACTTCACAATATGGAGGGATGCCAATACCACACATCCCCAGATGAGAGGCGGTTTTCTTGTTAGGAAAATGTGAAAAGTAAATTGTGATTATTGCATATATACAGTGTAAAATATGTTTTGACGCACCTATTTATTTTGCATTTTTTAAGGTCGATCTATATTTAAAAGTATAATAAATATGTATTTTATTTTCAGTTTTTCTTTTTTTAATTTTGCCTTAGAAATTTCATTAACATGCTAAAGAATGAATCAGTAACAAGATGCTGAGCACATTGTATAGCTAAGAGGTAATAATATAAATGCCCAGAACATTCAATACTGATTGTATCGTTATTATGCTATAACTTAGGTGCCGTGTTTTTTTTACCCGTTACATGTCAAGGGTTCAGATAATTGAAGTGATTCCTAACTGAATTAATGAAGCAGATCTTAAGTTTTATTTCATTTAAACTGTAGAGTTTATGAAATAATGTTATTTTTTTTTAAATGCTTTTGACACATAGTTTTCAATATAAACATGTGTATGAACACAAAGCAATTATTCTGTATAAAGTGTTGCCTTAAGAAGGTCAATTTAATTAATTAAAATCTATAGGAACAGACCTTTACAAGTCTTCTCTGTACATGCTTAGCCAGTATTATTCATATGTGGCACACAGTATTTGATTGATACAGAGAATCATTAAAGTTTGTACAAATAAAGTCTCTAGGGTCAAAACACATGAAGTCCCCTGATCCCATTGTTACAATTCTGCATACATGTAGCGTTACAGCAGATAAAATGAGCTTATCAGTACACTAAAACTAAAATGGTTGTGCCAGTAGGAATGAACAGTCTACCTCCCATTTACATGAAGAATTGGCCTAGAGCCTTGTCACCTTCAAACTGCAGAGTCCTTCAAATTATGTTGTAGACACTAGTAACACTTGAGCCACATTGATCTATAGAGCAACAAACAATAAATGATCCAGGGCACTAGTTAGCTTTTAGGGTACTTGGACCAGGACCCTCATGAAGAGGAATTTTGCATTGTCATATAAAAGTGATATTTATAAGACGCTCAAAAAATCATTGTCATATATTCTGATCAAAACATCTCATAACACATACCTTAATTAAAGTAAACTAAAAGCTATAACCTAACCAACTTCAAAAACATCTTGAATATCTTGATGGTAAACAAAACTCCTATTTGTAAAAGTCAAAAGTTTTCAGGTTTTAGCATTAACAAGTTTAAGAGCCGTTTCCAGTTGAGTAGGTGTCAGTGATGTTGACCCCTCGTGCACAATCCTCATAATGAGGTGGTCATGGTGTCTCCTGTGCCATAGAATTGAATAAAATAGGATTTTATTCAATAGGTAAGGTCATGGCGACTTTCTAGCATCCATTGGTGGAGGAAGATCCCAGGTGCCCCTCCGGAAATTTATTGTGCACGGGCGGGAACATGGGTAAAACCACCGACGTTCAGCACACCTGTTCCACAGAGGATCACAACGGTGTGCATTTGCTATTCGTAAGAGAGAAAAGTCTGTTCAACACATGCAGTTGATGTTGGAACCAGGCAAACCATTACAAATTATTTTGTTATAAAAGAATACAATTAACTTTAGATAAATATATTTTCTTTAAACTATTGTTTGTATCACTTAAATACCGCAACTTTATTCACGTGCCATACATAGACTCTGCAAACATCGAACAACAGGAGCCCCTTTTTAGAATGTCCAATATGGAATTGCATCCATAGCATTGTGCACTTGATCGTTCGGTATTTTTCAAAAGTCCGGCATTGGTTTGAAATATAGAAAGCTGTTTTATCATTTAGTAAACTATGTTTTGACCCTAAAAGCAGCCAACGATTGCACTGCATTAAATCATTCAGTCAACCATAAATTATTAGGCAAGCTGTTAGGATATTACTTTAATAGCTACGTCTTGTAATTGTTATACATTATATGTCTGTATTTTATACATAATATATGAACAACTTCTGCAGATTACATACATTATGTGTGTGTAAAACATCTACAAATGACATACATTATCTAGGCTAGCGCTAGTATTTTAAACCCTTTAGCCATATCAGAGTCTTTAGCCAGACTTTTGCCGAGATATTTTGGAACTTTAATTGAAGGTGCTAAACCTCGTGTTATTGTACACATTCAGTAGTAAGTTAAAAGAGGATTCTTTATTAACCTATAGGGTATGAGAATGCAGCATGCATATGATATGGAAATATTGATACTATCAATATTTCCATATCATATGCATGCTGCATTCTGCTTTAGTGCTTATAATTAAAAGTTGAGTATTACAATATTCAAAACTTTTTAAAAATTGTCAAGACTGAAATTTTAAAAAGGACAGAATGAATGCATGCATATAATATGCTTCTTTAATTGTTATACATTATAATTATGTCTGTATTTATACATAATATATGAACAACTTCTACAGATGACATACATTATGTGTGTGTAAAACATCTACAGATGACATACATTATATATGTGTAAAACATCTACAGATGACACACATTATATATGTGTAAAACATCTACAGATGACATACATTATATGTGTGTAAAACATCTACAGATGATGTACAGTATATGTGTAAAACATCTACAGATGACATACCTTATATGTGTATACCTTATACAGATGATAAACATTATATGTGTATAGCTTCTACAGATGGCTTGCATTATATGTGGATAACTTCTACAGATGTTATACATTATATGTGTATAACTTCTACAGATGATATATACATTATATGTGTATACCTTCTACAGATGACATACATTATATGTGTATAGCTTCTACTGATGATATACATTATATGTGTATACCTTCTACAGATGACATACATTATATGTGTATACCTTATACAGATGACACACATTATGTGTATAGCTTCTACTGATGACGTACATTATGTGTTTATACCTTCTACAGATGACATACATTATATGTGTATACTTTCTACAGATGACATACTTTATATGTGTATAACTTGTACGGATGGTATACATTATATGTATAACTTCTACAGATGACATACATTATATGTGTATACCTTCTACAGATGACATACGTTATATGTGTAAAGCTTCTACTGATGATATATATTATATGTGTATACTTTCTACAGATGACATACATTATATGTGTATACCTTCTACAGATGACATACATTATATGTGTATACTTTCTACAGATGACATACATTATATGTGTATACCTTATACAGATGACATACATTATATGTGTATACCTTCTACAGATGACATACATTATATTTCATTATATGTGTATACCTTCTACAGATGACATACATTATATGTGTATAGCTTCTACTGATGATATATATTATATGTGTATACCTTCTACAGATGACATACATTATATGTGTATAACTTCTACTGATGACATACATTGTATGTGTATAACTTGTACAGATGGTATACATTATATGTATAACTTCCAAAGATGACATACATTATATATGTATACCTTCTACAGATGACATACATTATATGTGTATAACTTCTACTGATGGCATACATTATATGTGTATACCTTCTACATATGTCATACATTATATGTGTATACCTTCTACAGATGACATACATTATATGTGTATAGCTTCTACTGATGATATATATTATATGTGTATAGCTTCTACATATGACATACATTATATGTGTATACCTTCTACAGATGACATACATTATATGTGTATAACTTCTACTGATGACATACATTATACGTGTATAACTTGTACAGATGGTATAGATTATATGTATAACTTCCAAAGATGACATATATTATATGTGTATACCTTCTACAGATGACATACATTATATGTGTATAACTTCTACTGATGGCATACATTATATGTGTATACCTTCTACATATGTCATACATTATATGTGTATACCTTCTACAGATGACATACATTATATGTTTATAGCTTCTACAGATGATATATATTATATGTGTATACCTTCTACAGATGACATACATTATATGTGTATACCTTCTACAGATGACATACATTATATGTGTATAACTTCTACTGATGACATACATTATACGTGTATAACTTGTGCAGATGGTATAGATTATATGTATAACTTCCAAAGATGACATACATTAGATGTGTATACCTTCTACAGATGACATACATTATATGTGTTTAACTTCTACTGATGACATACATTATATGTGTATACCTTCTACAGATGGTATACATTATATGTGTATAACTTCATATACTTCTTTAATTGTCATATACTTCTTTAATTGTTATACGCCCCGTGTGGTTCCCGGGGGCCCCCGTTTGGTCACGGGGCAAAGAATAGGGCCACTGCAGATCCCTTTAAGAGGGGTAGGCAGAGGGGTAGAATCCCCCCCAAATTCATGTTCATTATATCATTTTTTGTTCATGTTCATTAAAGGTCTTCATCATGATCCCTGCATTGTTTCATGTGCTATCTCGCTCGCATCAAAAGAGCAGTGGCAGAAAAACAATAAACGTGGCTCCAGCGTAAATGGAGTTTCTACGATAGAATTTGCAGCAACTCTGCAGTTCAGGGGGAGAAGGTTCTAGGCCCATTTTCCATATTTTATCTCGATGTACATGGAAGATGAGCCTGGCATGTTCATGCCTGTTAGGCGCCATATAACCTTTTCATGTGTTGGTGCGCCTTAAAACCCCAGTTCAATCAATTAATTGTTATACATTATATGTGGATAACTTCTATGGATGACATGCATTAAATGTGTTTAACTTGTACAGATGGTATACATTATAAGTATAAATTCTACAGATGACATGCATTATATGTGTATACCTTCTACTGATGTCATGCTTTATATGTGTATATCTTCTACAGATGACATACATTATATGCGTATAACTACATATACTACTTTAATTGTTATACATTATATGTGGATGACTTCTACATATACTTCTGTAATATATACGTTATATGTATATGACTTCAACTAAATGCAATATTTATCTAGATATTTACATGCGTAGTAGCGGTGTATGTTTTTAACAAATTTGTTTTTGTGTTGACTGATATATACAAAAATGTTGAAAGTTGTTTTAGATTATAAAGAGACACGAGATAATCTTGATTTCTTGTTAAACTCGTGACATATTTGAAAATCATCATTAATAATTATTTGAAGCAAATTGTTTTTGCATATTACTATTTCTTTATAATGATATATTTAAACCTACATGTACGATAGAATAACGAAGGAGAATTGAAAACAGCGACTTCAAATTGTATTGCTCTTATATTTAATTATATGCAAGCAGATTTAAAGGAACACATGGCAATCTTGATTTGTTTAAAACTCGTCATCCCGTTAGTTTTTTAGCTCTACTGGCCAAGGGCCAGCAGAGCTTATGGGATGGTGTGTTGTCCGTCTTCCGTCGTCCGTCGTCCGTCCGTCGTCCGTCCGTCGTCCGTCGTCCGTCCGTTAACTTTTGCTTGTGTACACTCTAGAGGCCACATTTCTGATGCAATCATCATGAAACTTTGTCAGAATATTTGTCTCAATGAAATCTCGGTCAAGTTCGAAAATGGGTCATGTGGGGTCAAAAACTAGGTCACTAGGTCAAATATTGGAAAAACCTTGTGTACACTCTAAAGGCCATATTTTTGACCCGAGCTTGATGCAACTTTGTCAGAATGTTTGTCTTAATTATATCTTGGTCAAGTTTGAAAATGGGTCACATGGGGTTAAAAACTAGGTCACTAGGTCAAATACTTGAAAAACCTTGTGTACACTCTAGAAGCCGTATTTCTGACCCAATCTTGATGAAACTTTGTCAAAATGTTTGTCTTAATTATATCTTGGTCAAGTTCAAAAATGGGTCACATGGTGTTAAAAACTAGGTCACTAGGTAAAACTTTGGAAAAACCGTGTGTACACTCTAGAGGCCATATTTTTGACCTGATCTTGATGAAACTTTGTCAGAATGTTTGTCTTAATAATATCTCGGTCAAGTTTAAAAATGGGTCATGTGGGGTCAAAAACTAGGTCACTAGGTCAAATACTTGAAAAAACTTGTGTACACTCTAGAGGTCATATTTGTTACCCAATCTTGATGAAACTTTGTCAAATTGTTTATCTTAATTATATCTTGATCAAGTTCGAAAATGGGTCACATGAAGTTAAAAACTAGGTCACTAGGTCAAATATTGGAAAAACCTTCTGTACACTCTAGAGGCCATATTTTTGACCCGAGCTTGATGCAACTTTGTCAGAATGTTTGTCTTAATTATATCTTGGTCAAGTTTGAAAATGGGTCACATGGGGTTAAAAACTAGGTCACTAGGTCAAATACTTGAAAAACCTTGTGTACACTCTAGAGGCCATATTTTTGACCCAATCTTGATGAAACTTTGTCAGAATGTTTGTCTCAATGAAATATCGGTCAAGTTCAAAAATGGGTCATGTGGGGTCAAAAACTAGGTCACTAGGTCAAATACTTGAAAAAACTTGTGTACACTCTAGAGGTCATATTTGTTACCCAATCTTGATGGAATTTTGTCAAATTGTTTATCTTAATTATATCTTGATCAAGTTCGGAAATGGGTCACATGAAGTTAAAAACTAGGTCACTAGGTCAAATATTGGAAAAACCTTGTGTACACTCTAGAGGCCATATTTTTGACCCGAGCTTGATGCAACTTTGTCAGAATGTTTGTCAATTATATCTTGGTCAAGTTTGAAAATGGGTCACATAGGGTTAAAAACTAGGTCACTAGGTCAAATATTGGAAAAACCTTGTGTACACTCTTTGTCAAAATGTTTGTCTTAATTATATCTTGGTCAAGTTCAAAAATGGGTCACATGGTGTTAAAAACTAGGTCACTAGGTCAAACTTTGGAAAAACCGTGTGTACACTCTAGAGGCCATATTTTTGACCCGATCTTGATGCAATTTTTGTCAGAATATTTGTCTCAATTATAGCTTGCTTAAGTTCGAAAATGGGTCACACAGGGTCACACAGGGTCAAAAACTAGGTCACTAGTACACTCCAGAGGCCATATTTCTGACCCGATCTTGATGAAACTTTGTCGAAATGTTGTCTTAATTATATTTTGGTCAAGTTCGAAAATGAGTCCCATGGGGTCAAAAACTAGGTCACTAGGTCAAATACTTGAAAAACCTTGTGTACACTCTAGACACCATGTAGTACGACTCGATTCATCAATGGTATAACAGCCAGTAGAGCGTTCACAGGCCCTCTTGGGCCTCTTGTTCTACATAATAACATTTCAAAGCAAATTGTTTTTACATATTTCCCCGTGTGGTTGCCGGGGTAGAATACAACCACTGCAATCTCACAAACTCATTTTCACATGCAGAGGGGTAGGACCCCCTCAGGACCCCCTCCATTCATATTCATTTTGTCATTTTTATCTTGCTCATTGGAGGTCTTTATGACACCGCATATGCAAACGTGGAAACATGGCTCCATCGTAAATAGAGTGTCTACTGTAGAATTATGGCTCCCCCACACAAAGTGTGGTAGGGGAGCCATGGCCCATGTTGATTTTGTGCTTTCTGTAGGTCTGTAGGTCTGTAGGTCTGTCTGTGTCAAACGATGTCTGATGAATAACTAGAGAATGGTTGGACCTAGGGTCCTCCAACTTGGAAGGATGGTTGGTCATGGCATGTAGATGACCCCTATTGATTTTGGGGTCACTAGGTCAAAGGTCAAGGTCGCATTGACATTGACTAACAAAGCGATGTCCGATCAATAACTAGAGAATGGTTGGACCTAGGGTCCTCAAACATAGAAGGATGGTTGGTCATGACAAGTAGATGACCCCTATTGATTTTGGGGTCACTAGGTCAAAGGTCAATGTCGTGGTGACATTGACTATCAAAACGATGTCTGATCAATAACTAGTGAATGGTTGGACCTAGGGCTCTCAAACTTGGAAGGATGGTTGGTCATGACAAGTAGATGACCCCTATTGATTTTGGGGTCACTAGGTCAAAGGTCTAGGTCGCGGTGACCTTGACTATCAAAACGATGTCCGATCAATAACTAGAGAATGGTTGGACCTAGGGTCCTCAAACTTCGAAGGATGGTTGGTCATGACCAGTAGATGACCCCTATTGATTTGGGGTCACTAGGTCAAAGGTCAAGGTCGTGGTGACCTTGACTATCAAAACGATCCCCGATCAATAACTAGACAATATCCGATCAATAACTAGAGAATGGTTGGACCTAGGGACCTCAGTTTGGAAGGATGGTTGGTCATGACCAGTAGATATTAGGCCAAACAAAATAATATGTGTGGTTCAGGTAACACTGGCAAAAAAAATAGGGTAGGTAGGAAGGCTTCTTTTTTTTATTTTCTCAGTAATAAATTCAATTCTGATAATGAATTTAATATGTTAAATTACTATACCTTGAGTTCGATTTATTTGGCATTATCAACAATGTTTGTTTTGTTTTTTACTTTTAATTATTTTTTTTTATTTTTATTTTTTTTTAATTTTTTGCATAAAAAGTTTTAGGGTCGACCCTTTAAAATAGGGTCGGTCGGGTTACCTGAACCACACATATTTTTGTATATGGCCTTACTGATACAGATAGTAGATACAGTCACAGGGATATTGAATATCAAAACGATCTCAGATCAATAGAGAACAGTTGGACCTAGAGTCGTCAATTATGTCTGTTCGGGCGAGTGAGGGAGCCATACGTTTTTGTCCCATGGGCAATAACAATTTCTAGTTTGCTGCAGGTAAGAAGGTTCTAGGCCCATTCTCCATATTTTATCTTGATGTAAATGGAGGATGAGCCTGGCACGTTCATTCCTGTTAGGCGCAATATAACCTTTCATGTGTTGGTGTGTCTTAAAACCCAATTCAGTTCAATTTTTACATGTTACTGACTGCTGATTATATTAGACTAATAATATTTGGTAGAATAACAGAAGAAAATTAAAAAAAATAATTTTTATTTAATTATATGCAAGCAGGTTTTAAGTTAAAATGATGCTGGAGTAATAAATCGAGGTGCTAATTTTAATGATACAAACTTTAAGATTGCCGTGTGTCCCTTTAAAGTCAATATAATGCTGGATTAATAAATGGAGATGCTAATTATGTTGATAAATATTACAAGATTGTCGTAGTTGTTAACAAAGTAAGCCATAATGACCTAAATAAGCATAATGTACAGATGGGAATTGGATATTTCGGCAAATTATGTAAGCAATAACTGACTTGTTTCTGTTTTTAAATGAAATATGATTTATTTTTTTTAAGTATTTTTCGTGTTTCTGAAACTGAAAAAATACTTTGCAAAATTTTTGAGAAACAAGATGGTAAAATCGGAGATGAAAGAAGCGTGAAGATAACCATGACAAAACGTTTCTTTTGTCTCAGTAGATGAACATTTTCAAAACCACTCCTTAAGATTGCATTGTCTCTGAAAGAAATTCGGGGGAACCCTTTTTTTTCAAACTCGAGACCTTTCTATTGAAGAGTTGTGTCTGAAGCTTCTTGCTTTATTTTAGACGTAAAATAAAATCTGCCTTGTATACTAAATAAGACCTTCTCAGCTCACCAGCCTCATTTAGTCAATATAGCTGGGTTTTAACCCTTAACCCGATAAGCACGACTATAATGGCCTTTGCGTCGACCCTTAACCCGATAAGCACGACTATAATAGCCTTTGAGTCAACCCTTAACCCGCTAAGCACGACTATAATAGCCTTTGAGTCAACCCTTAACCCGATAAGCACGACTATAATGGCCTTTGCGTCAACCCTTAACCCGATAAGCACGATTATAATAGCCTTTGAGTCAACCCTTAACCCGATAAGCACGACTATAATAGCCTTTGAGTCAACCCTTAACCCGCTAAGCACGACTATAATAGCCTTTGAGTCAACCCTTAACCCGCTAAGCATGACTATAATAGCCTTTGAGTCAACCCTTAACCCGCTAAGCACGACTGCTAAGCACGACTATAATAGCCTTTGAGTCAACTCTTAACCCGCTAAGCACGACTATAATGGCCTTTGAGTCAACCCTTAACCCGATAAGCACGACTATAATAGCCTTTGAGTCAACCCTTAACCCGCTAAGCACGACTATAATGGCCTTTGAGTCAACCCTTAACCCGCTAAGCACGACTATAATGGCCTTTGAGTCAACCCTTAACCCGCTAAGCACGACTATAATGGCCTTTGAGTCAACCCTTAACCCGATAAGCACGACTATAATAGCCTTTGCGTCAACCCTTAACCCGCTAAGCACGACTATAATGGCCTTTGCATCCAATGTAAACCCAAATCAGCTTGCGAGTAAGTAACTCTTTGTCACATAAATAGAATGGTTAATTCAAAGAAAGAACAGTCCATTATATATATATATATGTCGTGGGTTAAGTGTTATGATAATTCATAGCATATTTTCAGCTCATAATTTGGCCGTTTGTCCCTTTTCAAACAAGTATTATCTGTTATACCTTCAACATTTACTAACAACCCTATTAAATTATATTGTTGGGGGCGCTTGTTTCAGCCAAAGTTTGTTTGGCATTTTCTGTCATTTTTTAAATGGAACCTTAATTAGTTATATATATGTCAGGAACATTTTCCTTTGAAAACCTGTTTCAAGAAATAAAAATATTAAATTGGAAATTTGTTTTTGACTAACTAAAGATATTTGAGATTTTTAAATGTTCTGTTGATGTTTTATCAAAGTGTACTTTGGCAATCAATTAAAAAATTGTGTATGCAAATAAAGAAACAACTTGACTGAAACAAGCGCCCATATGGTACTAGTCTTTTTGCTGTAAAATTGAATTTTCATTTTATTGTGTTTCTATGCCAAAATATTTCAAACTCGAAATATCTTAACATAGAAAATGTCATTGTAAAGATAGAGACTTCACACATATAGATATGCATAATTCTATCGAAACTGGTATGATTGTGGATATGATTCAGGGTGGACATAAACTTAAGAGTGAATTATTGTTTGGGGTGCATGTTTCAGGCAAAGGTTCATCCACAACATTATCAACACCTAAATAAGTTATATATCATTGATTAAACTGAATCCAAATAGTTTGTTAAATGTATTGAAATAAAGTTGTTTAAAAAGGATAAAAGTTGAAGAATAGTTATTATACAGCCTAAATACTTGTTGGTATGACTTTTCTGATACAAAATTCAGGATACTGTGACAGCAGAACATTTTAAAATTTCATAACTTCAGTTCAGCATTTTGAAAATAGGGTTCACCCATAGATGTTTATTAAATTGCCTTCCTGTGGTCCCATGTATGTTTTAATGGACGTTCAGGGTATCTAAATTTAAATTTATTAAACAAACCATAATTATTTTGATAGAAATTCTAAAATATTTTTTTACTTCAAATGTTTGATGGAGCAGAATTTTTCATTCAAAATGCCTCATCAAAAAAACTTGCAGATTTTGATTGGTTTATTTCCCAACCAATTTTGAAATGTACGTTATTTTTATTTACCACTAAATTGTTTGTTCCCTGATTTATAACTTATTTAGGCACTGACTTATTTAGGCATTAACAAAATTGTGTTTAAAAAGTAAAATAAAGAACTTCGACAGACGCAATCGCCCCAGCGATACGTCCGTAATTACAAATATTTATCAGACTGTACTTGTTAATCTGCACCTGTAGTATTATATACTTAACGCCATTAAAAGTGCAAGTTTTTAGCTCTACTGGCCAAAGGCCAGCAGAGCTTATGGGATGGCGAGTTGTCCGTTATCCGTCGTCCGTCCGTTAACTTTTGCCTTGTGAACACTCTAGGGCCTTCATTGATATTAATCGAACCTTTACAAAACTTCGTCAGTGTCTTTATATCAATGAAAGCTCGGAAAAGTTCGAAAACCAGCCAGATAGGATTAGTTTCACAGGAGTTATGGCACTTGTTTTGCTGAAAAATGCCATATTAAGCCTTGTGAACACTCTAGCACCTTCATTTATTATTTGATCTTTACCAAACTTGCAAAGATTGTTAATATTAATGAAAGCTCCGATAAGTTCGAAAACCAGCTGAATTGGGTCAGTAACACCAGAGTTATGGCCCTTGTTTATTCTGAAAAATGCCATTTTCTGCCTTGTGAACACTATAGCACCTTCATGTATTGTTTGACCTTTACCAAACTTGCACAGATTGTTAATATCAATGAAAGCTCGGACAAGTTTGAAAAACAGCTAAATTGGGTCAATAACACCATAGTTATGGCCCTTTTTTTCTGAAAAATGCCATTTTCTGCCTTGTGAACACTCTAGCACCTTCAATTATTATTTGATCTTTACCAAACTTGCACAGATTGTTAATACCAATGAAAACTTGGACAAGTTCGAAAACCAGCAAAATTGGGTCAGTAACACCAGAGTCATGGCCCTTGTTTTTTCCCTGAGAAATGCAATTTTCTGCCTTGTGAACACTTTAGCACCTTCATGTAGTATTTGATCTTTACCAAACTTGCACAGATTGTTAATATCAATGGAAGTTCAGACAAGTTTGAAAACCAGCCAAATCGGATCAGTAACACCAGAGTTATGGCCTTTGTTTTTTCTGAAAAATGCCATTTTCTGTCTTGTGAATACCCCAGCACCTTCACCAAGCTTGCATAGATTGTTAATAGCTATGAAATCTTGGACGAATTCGAAAAACAGAAACATCAGGGCATTTATGCGAGTTATGGCCCTTTTCTTTGCCCTTTTCTGCCTTGTGAACACTCTAGCACCTGCATTTATTGTTTGATCCTTTAATACCAATTGTATCTACTGGCCAAAGGCCAGCAGAGCTTATGGGATGGCGAGTTGTCCGTCGTCCGTTAACTTTTGCCTTGTTAACACACTAGGGCCTTCATTATTAATCGAATCTTTGCAAAACTTTGCCAGTGTCTTTATATCAATGAAAGCTCGGACAAGTTCGAAAATCAGCCAGATTGGCCCTTGTTTTGCTGAAAAATGCCATATTAAGGCTTGTGAACACTCTAGCACCTTCATTTATTATTTGATATTTACCAAACTTGCACATATTGTTAATACCAATAAAAGCTTGGACAAGTTCAAAAATCAGCTAAATTGGGTCAGTAAAACCAGAGTTATGGCCCTTGTTTTTAGCTCGACTGATCAGAGATCAGCAGAGCTTATGCCGTGGTGCGGCGTCCCTCGTCCGTCCGTCCGTCTGTCCGTAAACTTTTATTTGTAGCGACTACTCCTCTGAAACTACTGGATGAATATTCATGAAACTTTACAGAAATGTTGCCCATGAAGTCTAGTTGATCCTAGCAAAAATTCATGTTGATGTGAAATCCAAGATGGCCGCCAAAGCTAAAAATAGATTTTTAAAATACAAGTTTGTAGCGACAACTTCTTGAAAACTATAAGTGATATTGATATGGGACTTTTTCTAAAATGATCAGCATGTCATGATGTTGGTCCTTGTCAAAAATCGTTTTGATTCGACGTTAAACATGGCTGCCAGTGGCCATCTTTGTTTACATAGAGTTATATAGTAAAAACTTGTAGCGACTACTCCTCTGAAACAACTTGGCGGATTTTCATGAAACTTTACAGGAATGTTGCTCTTGATGTCTAATTGATCCTAGCAAAATTTCAGGTTGGCCTGAAATTCAAGATGGCCACCACAGCTAAAAATAGATTTCTAAAAGATAAGTTTGTAGCGTTTACTTCTTGAAAACTATAAGTGATATTCATATGGGACTTTTTCTAAAATGATCAGCATGACATGATGTTGATCCTAGTCGAACATTATTTTGATTCGACGTTAAACATGGCTGTCAGTGGCCATTTTTGTTTACATAGAGTTATATAGTAAAAACTTGTAGCGACTACTCCTCTGAAACTACTTGACGGATGTTCATGAAACTTCACAGGAATGTTGCACTTGATGTCTAGTTGATCCTAGAAAAATTTCAGGCTGGCTGGAAATTCAAGATGGCCGCCACAGCTAAAAATAGATTTAAAATAAATAAATTTGTAGTGACTACTTCCTTCTTGAAAACTCTAAGTGATATTGATATGGGACTTTTTCTAAAATGATCAGCATGACATGATGTTGATCCTTGTCGAAAATTATTTTGATTCGACTTTAAACATGGCTGCCAGCGACCATCTTTGTTTACATAGAGTTATATAATGAAAACTTGTAGCGACTACTCCTCTGAAACTACTTGATGGATTTTCATGAAACTTCACACGAATGTTGCTTTTGATGTCTTATTGATCCTAACAAAACTTTAGGTCGGCTGGAAATTCAAGATGGCCGCCACGGCTAAAAGTAGATTTTCAAAAAACAAGTTTGTAGCGACTACTTCTTGAAAACTGTAAGTGATATTGATATGGGACTTTTTCTAAAATGATCAGTATGACATGATGTTGATCCTTGTCAAAAATTATTTTGATTTGACATTAAACATCTTTGTTTACATAGAGTTTGTAAAGTAAAAATTTGTAGCGACTACTCCTCTGAAACTACTAGGCGGATTTTCATGAATCTTCACAGGAATGTTGCTCTTGATGTCTAGTTGATCCTAGCAAAATTTCAGGTCGGCCGGAAATTCAGGATGGCTGCCACGGCTAAAAATAATTTTTCAAAATACAAGTTTGTAGCGCCTACTTCTTGAAAACTATAAGTGATATTGATATGCGTCTTTTCCTAAAATGATCAGTATGACATGATGTTGATCCTTGTCGAAAATTATTTTGATTTGACGTTAAACATGGCTGCCAGCGACGATCTTTCTTTACATGGAGTTATATAATGAAAACTTGTAGCGACTACTCCCCTGAAACTACTTGATGGATTTTCATGAAACTTCACACGAATGTTGCTCTTGATGTCTTATTGATCCTAACAAAACTTTAGGTCGGCTGGAAATTCAAGATGGCCGCCACGGCTAAAAGTAGATTTTCAAAAAACAAGTTTGTAGCGACTACTTCTTGAAAACTATAAGTGATATTGATATGGGACTTTTTCTAAATTGATCAGTATGACATGATGTTGATCCTTGTCAAAAATTATTTTGATTTGACATTAAACATGGCCGCCAGCGGCCATCTTTGTTTACATAGAGTTTGTAAAGTAAAAATTTGTAGCGACTACTCCTCTGAAACTACTAGGCGGATTTTCATGAATCTTCACAGGAATGTTGCTCTTGATGTCTAGTTGATCCTAGCAAAATTTCAGGTCAGCCAGAAATTCAGGATGGCTGCCACGGCTAAAAATAATTTTTCAAAATACAAGTTTGTAGCGCCTACTTCTTGAAAACTATAAGTGATATTGATATGCGTCTTTTCCTAAAATGATCAGTATGAAATGATGTTGATCCTTGTCGAAAATTATTTTGATTCGACGTTAAACATGGCTGCCAGCAACCATCTTTCTTTACATAGAGTTATATAAGGAAAACTTGTAGCGACTACTCCCCTGAAACTACTTTATGGATTTTCATGAAACTTCACACGAATGTTGCTCTTGATGTCTTATTGATCCTAACAAAACTTTAGGTCGGCTGGAAATTCAAGATGGCCGCCACGGCTAAAAGTAGATTTTCAAAAAACAAGTTTGTAGCGACTACTTCTTGAAAACTATAAGTGATATTGATATGGGACTTTTTCTAAAATGATCAGTATGACATGATGTTGATCCTTGTCAAAATTATTTTGATTTGACATTAAACATGGCCGCCAGCGGCCATCTTTGTTTACATAGAGTTATATAATGAAAACTTGTAGCGACTACTCCTATGAAACTATTTGATGGATTTTCATGAAACTTCACAGGAATGTTGACCTAGCTATCAAAAATCTATCAGTAGAGCTTCAAGGTCATTGACCTCTTGTTTCTGAAAAATGCCATTTTCTGCCTTGTGAACACTAGCACCTTCATTTATTATTTGATCTTTACCAAACTTGTGCAGATTGTTAATACCAATGAAAGCTTGGACAAGTTCGAAAACGAGCTTAATTGGGTCAGTAACACCAGAGTTATGGCCCTTGGTTTGCCTAAAAAAATGTCATATTCTGCCTAGTGAAAACTCTAGCACTTCAATTATTATTTGATCTTTACCAAACTTGCACAGATTGTTAATATCAATTTCGAAAACCAGCTAGATCGGACCAGTAACAGCGGAGTTCTGGCCCTTGAATTAGTTAAAAATGCTATATTTTGCCTAGTTGAGATGATAGGGCCTTCATTTTTCATCCGATCTTTACCAAACTTTACCAGATTGTTGATATCAATGAAAACCCGGACAATTCGAAAACCAGCCAGATCGGACCAGTAACAGTGGAGTTATTATGGCCATTAATTTAGTTAAAAATGCTATATTTGCTTCGTTAATTCGATAGGGCCTTCATCTTTCATACGAACTTTACGAAACTTTACCAGATTGTTATTATCAATGAAAGCTCAGACAAGTTCGAAAACCAGTCGGATCGGACCATCAGCAGCGGAGTTATGGCCCTTGATTTAGTTAAACATGCTATATTTTGCCTTGTTAAGATGATAGGGCCTTCATTTTTCTTGCGATCTTTACGAAACATTACCAGATTGTTAATATCAATGACAGCTCAGACAAGTTTGAAAACCAGCCAGATCGGACCAGTAACAGTGGAGTTATGGCCCTTGATTTAGTTAAAAATCCTATATTTTATCTCAAGACGATAGGGCCTTCTTCTTTCATCCGATCTTTACGAAACTTTACCAGATTGTTAATATCAATGAAAGCTCGGACAAGTTCGAAAACCATCGAAATTGGACCATTTACATCGGAGTCAGGGCCCTTGATTTTCTGAAATATGCTATATCTTGGCCTCATTAAGGTGAAAGGGCCTTCATTTGGCCGGATTTCATGAAACTTTGCAGGGATTATCAGTACCAAGCCTAGTTGTACAGTCACCGTGTTCCAGTTGAATGATTTTGGTGGAGTTATAGCCCTTTAAAGGTTTTAATACACAAACTTTGTTCTGACTAGTTCTCCTGAACCCCTGGCCGGATTAAATAAAACTTTTCAGGGATGATCAAATCTGTCTAGTTGTGCAAATCATCGCTGTGTTCTGGTTGAATGATTTTTGGCGGAGTAGTGGCCCTTCAAAGGTTTTAATGCACAAACTTTGTTCTGACTAGTTCTCCTGAACCCCTGACCTGATTTAAACGAAACTTTTTAGGGACGATCAATTCCATATTTAGTTATGCAAATCATTGCTATGTTCTGGTTGAAAGATTTTTGGCAGAATTATGGCCCTTTAAAGGTTTTAATACACAAACTTTGTCTGATCTACTTCTCCTGAACCCCTCGCCAGATTTCAATGAAACTTTGCAGGGATGATCAGCACCAAGCCTATGCATGTCATTGTCTCGTTCCGGTTTACAGATATCTGACAGAGTTATGGCCCTTTAAAGGATTTTGATACCACAATTTTTTTCCGGGCTAGTTCTCCTGAACCCCTGGCTGGATATAGACGAAACTTGACAATGATGATCAGTATCAAGCCTAGTTGTGCATATCATCGCCATATTTCGGTTTAGTTATTTTTCTGGCAGAGTTATGGCCTTTAAATGTTTTAATACACAAACGTTGTCCAGATTAGTCTTTTCTGAACTCTGCCAGATTTTAGCAAATCTTGGCGGGGATGATCAGTACTAAGCCTAGTTGCACCTGTCATTGCCATGTTCTGATTGAATGAATTTTGGCAGAGTCATGAGTCCTTAAAGGTTTTAATACTCTAACTGTCTAGACTGGTTCTCCTGAACCTCTGTCTGGATATCAACGAATCTTTGCAGGGACGATCAGTACCAAGCCTAGTTGTGTTTACCATGTTCCGGTTGAATGATTTTTGAAGGACTTGTGGCCCCTTATACATAAACTTTATCTTGAGCCAGTAGAGCATCCGCAGGCCCTCTTGGGCCTTTAGTTTTATTTTGTGTCTGGTGAGAAGGTTCTAGGTCCGTTCTCCATATTTTATCTCGATGTACATGGAGGATGAGCCTGGCATGTTCATTCCTGTTAGTCGCCATATAACCTTTCATGTGTTGGTGCACCTTAAAACTCCAATTCAATTCAATTATTTTGTGTTTATTTTTAATTAAAATGTCTCCAAGATCGATTGATCGATTGCATAATTCCGATTTTACTTCTTTCAATACATGAATTTGATCGGTCACCAAATTTATAGGGAATGCGGATAATTTCTAACATGTACAGAACACTATAATCGATTTTGGAAATAAACACAAAATAAAAAAACTTGCACTTTTAATGGTGTTAAGTATAGTTTGGATGTTAATGTATTAATCATTTTTGACTTCAAATACTAAATTAAATTAAGGATGTATTATATTTTGTAGTTTCGTTCTTTATTTCAATCTCCAGTACATCTAGTAAAGTAGCCATACCGCCAACCAGGGCTTCTAAAATTTTAAAATGCAAATCGGTCCAGGTTTTTAACTGCCGTAAGAATCGCGCTTATTTTGAAAAAATCACTAAAATCGCCGTACCCCACCCACCGTCAGCTGCACCATGATTTTTTTCCGTTCAGTCATTGATATAGAGAACTATTTAAAATGTATGTTTGTATTATATTTGTATTATTTCTAACTTACTTTATCACAATTTGTACATTTTAATGACTGACATCATGTCTTCGCTTTACTGAATGAATAATTTTCACTCAATATTAAAATTGTTGATCATTTGAGAAATTGAACCGGAAGCGTCTAATAAACCGGGTAGGTATAAAACGCGGACTAACACGTGCGGATTAGCGGATTATATACGATTTTACATAAATTTGAGTAATATCGTTTTTCATCAATTAGCTTAATTAATACCAAATGTTACGACTAACGCAAACAATTTCGGTCCGACTTCAAAAAAAAACGGTGTCAGGTTTGATCACTTTCCTTAATATTATACTTAAAGTTATTGTAAAAAAATAATCAAACAAGCAATTAACACATCTCGGTATTTTAATGACGCAAACAAATTTCAATCCCAGCTTTGGCCACTTAAAAAAACAAACCGACACAAGCAAACAGGCTAACACCTTACGACTAACGGTATATCAAAGAAATCACAGACGGTAACACCGCTTCAGTGAACCGACAGAACGCGTGATATACTTTCATTGATCACACATCAAAGGCGTGCTACATGGCTATAGACTCTTCCGGAAAACTCCCTACTATCGGTAATGGTTTAGTCCAAATTGACCAAATTGACCTACTTTCGCACAGCGAGTGACAAACAATCGTGTTATGGATCAAAGAATATTGCCGCAAGGCATATTTCAAGGAGTGTGTAAGGTAATTGTAGACTTTTTAACGACCGATAGATAAAATATCTGGGACCGATTTTAACAGAGATTTTGAAAAGAAAATCGGTCCGGAGAAACAGAATTCGGTCTGGGGACCGACGAACCGAGGATTTTAGAAGCCCTGCCGCCAACAACAGCCAAATTTTACAACATATGTACACCGTTTCTAAACCTACTGAAAACGAGGTATATAGATAAAACTTACTGTTTTGAGAATCCAAACTCTATAAACACAATATCAGTCAAAGAAATTAGGATTTTTGTTCACTAGCCCAAATTATTATATAATCATTTGGACTATACAGTTTTCATAAGCCCGACTATATAACATTTCTAGATTTTTTCTAGCCCTGATTAATATTTACTAGTTTTTAGCTCTACTTGGCCGATCTGGCTGGTTTTCGAACTCATCCGATCTTTCATTGATATTAACAACCTGTTAAAGTTTGGTAAAGATTGGATGAAAAATGAAGGCCCTATCGTCTTAACGAGACAAAAGTTAACAACGGACGACGGACGGACGAGGGACAACACGGCATCCCATAAACTCCGCTGTCACTGGTCCGATATGGCTGTTTTTTGAACTTGTTCGAGCTTTCAACGACATTAACAATCTTGTCCGAGCTTTCATTGTTATTAACAATGTGGTAACGTTCGGTTTAGATAGGTTGAAAAATGAAGGCCCTATCGTCTTAACGAGGCAAAATATAGCAATATAGCATTTTTAACTAAATCAAGGGCCATAACTCCGCTGTTACTTGGCCGATCTGGCTGGTTTTCGAACTCATCCGAGCTTTCATAGATATTAACAACCTGTTAAAGTTGGTAAAGATTGGATGAAAAATGAAGGCCCTATCGTCTACATGCCATTCCAGTGATTTTATTAAAGGTTCCAAATCAACAACACTTCATAGATTTTGAGAAGTATACCAAAAATTGTTTTCTATTCTTAGCTGTGGCAGCCATCTTGAATTGCCAGCCAAATTGATTTTTATGTACAAACAGCACCAAAGAGCAACATTCCTAAAGTTTCATGAAAATCCATGAAGAAGTTTCAGAGGAGTAGTCGCCACAAAAAAAGTTTATGGACAGGCAGACGGACGACGCACCACGGCATCTTTGACCAGTAGATCTAACAAGAGCAGTCGGAGAACAGCGCAGCTAGACTATTCGATTTTTCAGAGAATAATAAATTATATAGCTAGTATATACCATCAGAAAACAAGGCTAAAACAATGTGGGGTGGGGTTGGGAGTGCAACATAGCTATGTGAAACTACACAGAAATACGTATTTTTTTTTAAAAAAAAAACAGAGTTTTGAGTGGGGTGGGGGGTTGGGGTAGGGGAGAGGCGGGGGCGGGTGGTGTTGGGAGTGGGGTGATGAGGGCAACATATATGTGTAAGAAGCTATGTAAGAATTCACCAAAACAACACGTACAACACAAAAATATGTAAAAAATAAATAATTAAAAATCGAGTTTTGTGTGGGGATGGGGGTGTGGGGAGGGCAACATATATGTGTAAGAAGCTATGTAAGAGTTGACCAAAACAACACAGAAATATGGTAAAACAAAATAAAAATAAAAATATTTCGAGTAGGTTGGAGTGGGGGGAGGGGGTGGGGGGCAAGATAGCTATGTGTAAGAATTGACAAAAACAACACAGATATATGTAAAAAACAATAAACATTAAATAAAAATATTGCAGTGTCGAGGGGGGGGGGGGGGGGGACGGGTGCAACATAGCTATGTGTAAGAATTGACTAAAACAACACATAAATATGTAAACAAAAAAGTAAAGAGTGGGTGTGTTCGGTGAAGTATGAATAAGATGCAAAATGCTATAAGAAATCCCAAACCAAAATATATATATGTATAAATTGGGGGTTGCCGACCAATGATTTGGGGTGGGGTTGGGAGTGCAACATAGCTATGTGAAACTACACAGAAATACGTAAAAAAAAAATAGAGTTTTGAGTGGGGTGGGGGGTTGGGGTGAGGGAGAGGCGGGGGCGGGTGGTGTTGGGAGTGGGGTGATGAGGGCAACATATATGTGTAAGAAGCTATGTAAGAATTCACCAAAACAACACAAACAACACAAAAATATGTAAAAAATAAATAATTAAAAATCGAGTTTTGTGTGGGGATGGGGGTGTGGGGAGGGCAACATATATGTGTAAGAAGCTATGTAAGAATTGACCAAAACAACACAGAAATATGGTAAAACAAAATAAAAATAAAAATATTTCGAGTAGGTTGGAGTGGGGGGAGGGGGTGGGGGGCAAGATAGCTATGTGTAAGAATTGACAAAAACAACACAGATATATGTAAAAAAAAACAATAACATTAAATAATGTGACAAAAGGTAATAATATCTGAATAAAAAGTGTTTACATAGGCCAATTCAGCTGAACTTTGACCACACCACTTCATTTTAATCAAAGCTCATATGTTTCCTGTTGTGAGGGGCTGCATGGGGGTTAACATACAGAGTAAGAAAACTTAGATCTTCACTATTTTTTTCTTATTCTTTTTCTATTGTTTAATATGCTAAAATACTCCCCTTGTTAGCTCGACTATTCGAAGAATAAGAGAGCTTATGTAATCACCCCGGCGTCGGCGTCCCACATCAAGGTTTGCGTGTAAGCTGTCTTTACAAGTCTATATCTCTTACATTTCTTATCCTAGCACAACCAAATTTGGCCATGGGCTTCCTTATAGCATAAGCAATTTTGGTTTCTGTAACCCATGGGCTCCCATGGAACCCAAATTATGATAGCCCTTAAAATGTGTCTGTTTCACATCTAATTTTGCATGTAAGCTGTGTTTACAGGTCTATATCTCTTACATTTCTTGTCCTAGCTGAACTAAATTTTGGAATTGGTTTCCTTATAGTATGTTGTAAAGCGTTGGGTAAGTAATTTTGTCTTCTGCAAATTCTGGGCTCCCATGGAACCCAAATTGTGATGGGCTATGAAATGTGCAATAAAGACAGTTCTAGGTTTGCATGTAAGCATGTATGTATCTATAATTTTATATATGTATAAACTGGGGGTTGCCGACCAAAATCATCATCACCTAAATTTTTTGATTTTTGTGGACTAAAATCACCAAAAATCACTAAATCATCAAAATTGCAGACTAAAATCACCAAAATTCTAGACCAAAAACCCATAACATGGTCAATATCTGTCAAAAAAACATAACCTACCTGTCCATGGACTAAAATACATAGCCCATCTGTCCATGGCTCAAATATATATATATTCTAGACCAAAATATATATATATATGGCTTCGCCTGCCATAGCTTTGCCATGGTCCCACACACTAAGACTAACGATGCTCAACGTATCGTCTTACCAGCATGTAGTTACGTCTTACAATGCCGGTGGCTTCGCCCGCCATGGCTTCGCCATGGTCCCACACATATAACGCCTAGAATGCTGAAATAAGCTAGGCTTCTGGCCCACCGGTCATCTCGCTATACCTACAGTCCATTGGAGCACAGGGAATTTAAGGTGGCTTGGCTTTGCCTGCCATGGCTTCGCCATGGTCGCCCGCCATGGTGTAGCTGGTCCACCGGTCATCTCACTATAACTACAATATGTATTTTTGGAGGTTCTGAACCATTATTTCTTTTTTATATAAATGTATTAAAGAAAATATATATATATAAAAAAAAGAAATAATGACGACTGTTTTAGGAAAATTAATACACCTATTTGAAACAGGTGTAATAGATAGTCAAACACTATCAGTTGGTATAAATGCATTAAAAGAAGTTTCAAAGGAAACTTCAAAAGAGGTTATTCAACCAGTTGAGTCCAAAGTGCTGGAAAGTGTAAGACGTGTAAAACCAATCCCAGCACCACGAGGTAAATCAAGAATTCCAATCCCAGCTCCAAGAGTTAAACCAATTCCGGAACCAAGAGTTAAACCAACCCCAGCTCCAAAAATGAGTACGGAAAACGTGAACTACATTTTACAATTACACCGGGAAGGAAGAATTAATGATGATCAGCTTAGAACGGGGCTAGATGCTCTTCCAAAGGAAACTCCAGACGTAACAAAAAACTACGTAAACGAGAAAAGCAGAAATATGATAAATTACAAAAGCAGAAATATGACAATGTTATAAATGAATTGAAAGAGCTTAATGATAGAAAATCTAAAGAAGAATTAAATCTGGTTGACAAACCAAAATGTGGTTATTTCAAAGCATACGTGATGTCTGTTAAGCAATACAAAGACCCTCAAAAACTATTACATGATAAGAAACCCATTATTACAAACCAAATCAACAAAGAGCTGACAAAGATGAATGGATTAAAGTTTCAATTAGGTCTCACTGTAAAGCTCTTCAAAGATAATGGTGCTACCAAAACATACATCACAGCAGCATTATTCAGCAACCAATATGCAATTTTAAACTCTGAAAAAATATATGAGTTTTACGATGAAGCATCCGAAAACATACTACAGAGCCTGGAAAGATTTACAAACACAGCATCAGGATTGGAAATTGACCACTGTGTTAATCTTTACTTAAATATTGCAAAGTACGAGCCGTTAAAAGGTTCTTCATATATTCTTTTGCCTAAAGCAGTAGCTGATAAGAAAGCGATTATCAATGTAAAAAATAATGATGATCAATGTTTGTTCCATGCAATAAATTCTGCTTTAAATCCAGCCGCAGATCACACCGACAGGTTGTCAAAATATCCTAGTATAGAGTTCTTAAAGAAAAAGGGCATTGACTTTCCTACACCAATTTCTCAAATTTCCAAAGTAGAAAAACAAAACAATCTTGCTATTAATGTTTACGGGTACACCATATCAGAGAACAGTAAAAAAGTAAATGTTTTCCCGTATAAAATATCAGAACAATCAAAAGATATTGAGCGAATTAATCTGCTTTTAATATCTGAAGACGTTGAGGTTGAAGAAGAATCAGAGAATGATCCAAATAATGAAGAAGGAATCATAGATGACAACTATGACCCTGATGATTATCCCGACAAACCAACAACAAAAATAACAAAATATCACTATTGTCGGATAAAAAATCTAAATAGACTACTCTGTGACCAAAACAAACATAAAGGTCAAACTTTCTTCTGCGTTCGTTGCCTTCACGGCTTTTCTGGAAAAGGGCTACTTACCAAACACAGAGAAGACTGTGAAGGTATCAACAAAAATTCTTGCAGAATAGAAATGCCGCAAGAAGGTGGAAATCACACACAATTTAAAAAATCATCAAAATCAGATGTCTGTGCCTTATGCAATATATGCTGATTTTGAGAGTACAATCCAGCCGCAATCAACCAAATTTGGAAAAAAAATCTGAAATTCAAAATGTACACGAAGCTTGTGGTTTTGGATACCAGGTTGTCAGATATGATGGTAAAGCTGAAGAACCTGTTATTTACAGAGGTGAAGATGTTGTTGAAAAGTTTTTAAATCAATTAGAATGTGAAAACAACAACATTAATAACATATTTGATCACCCAAACCCATTAATCATGACGCAGCAAAATGAGGAAGATCATGAAAAAGCAACACACTGTTGGATATGTGAGAATGAAATTGGAAGCGGTAAAGTAAGAGACCACTGTCATTTTACAGGTGAATACAGAGGCGCAGCACATAAAGACTGTAACCTGGAACTAAAAATAAAACCAGGTAAAACAATCATCCCTGTTGTATTTCATAACCTCAAAAGATATGATAGCCATCTCATCATGCAAAAAATACATAAAATGACAGGTAGTATTACATGCATCCCAAACAACGCTGAAAAGTATATTTCATTTAGTGCCGGACAACTTAGATTCTTGGATAGCTTTCAGTTTATGGCTTCGTCTCTGGAAAAATTGGTTGATGCGACAGACAAATCTGATTTCAAAATTACTAAAAATCAGTTTGGGGGGCAAACAAATTTACTTCTGCGAAAAGGTGTTTATCCATACGAATATATGGACGGTATGGAAAGATTTGAGGAAACGCAATTACCACCTATAGAAAAGTTTTACAGTAGTCTCTCAGATGAAAGTATAAGTCCCGAAGATTACGAGCATGCTCAAAAAATATGGAAAGAGTTTAACTGTAAAACTCTTGGAGATTATCATGATTTATATTTAAAAACCGATGTAACTTTGTTGGCTGACGTATTCCAAACTTTTAGAAAAACATGCATGAAATCATATAAACTCGATCCCTTGCATTACTACACAGCACCTGGATTATCTTGGGATGCTTTACTTAAACATTCTAAAATAAATTTAGAACTTTTGACAGACATTGACCAGCACTTGTTTGTAGAAAAAGGTATGCGTGGTGGAATTAGTATGGTATCAAAACGATATGCCAAAGCAAACAATCCACACGTAGCTGATTATAACCCTAACGAGGAAAACAACTTTTTAATGTATTTTGATGCAAATAATCTTTATGGGTGGACAATGAGTCAGCCACTTCCATATTCTGGCTTCAAGTGGGTGGAAACAGAAACGTTGCCAAAGTCAAAAGAAGGAAAAGGATATTTTCTAGAAGTGGATTTGGAATATCTAAAAGAACTACATGATAGTCACAATGATTATCCACTTGCACCGGAAAGATTAGCAGTGAAAAAAGTATGGTTATCTGAGTATCAGACAGATCTGTTAGAAAATAACGTTATGACAGAACAACTAGTCCCCAATCTTATGGACAAAGAAAAATATGTGTTACATTACAAAAATTTAGAGTTGTATTTATCATTAGGCATGAAATTAACAAAAATCCACAGAGTATTAGAATTTAATGAAAAACCATGGATGGCATCATACATAAATTTAAACACAGAACTTAGGAAAAAAGCTAAATCAACCTTTGAAAAAGATTTTTACAAACTTATGAACAACTCTGTGTTTGGTAAAACAATGGAAAATATATGCAAGCGAACTGATATAAACTAGTCAAAACTGACGGCTCTGAAAATAAAAAGATAAGAATAATAATAGCTAAACCCAACTTTAACAGGTGGATAACATTTTCAGATGAATTGTCGGCATTACATGTAAACAAAACGAAATTAACATTAAACAAACCAATTTATGTTGGGATGGCAGTATTGGATTTATCAAAGTACATGATGTATGACTGGTACTATAATACCCTGAAGAAAAGGTACGGAGATGGCTGTACTTTATTATACACAGACACTGACAGCCTACTGGTAGACATCAAAACAGATGATGCATACAAAGACATGGTTGAAATGAAAGATGAGTATGATCTAAGTGATTATCCTCAAAATCACCCAATGCACGATGATACAAACAAAAAAGTATGAGGTAAAATGAAAGATGAATGTGCTGGTGTTCCTATAGTTGAGTATATTGGATTAAGACCCAAGCTATATTCTATTTTGAGAGCGGATGAGCAGATTATTAAGAAAGCAAAGGGAGTAAAAAAATATGTAATCCAAAAACATATCAACTTTGAGAACTACAAGGATGCATTGTTTAAGAAGAAAAAATACATCCATGAAATGAGTATGATACGATCAAAAAAGCATCAAATATATGGCATAACAGTAAACAAAGTAACACTGTCACCATTTTACACCAAAAGATACATTCGAGAAGATGGAATTACAACTGATGCATATGGTTTTTATCAAAACTTATGAATTTTGGTATCAGCAGGAACAATAAGTAATTCTTCTTTGACAAATCCTCTTTGAGGCGCTGGTGCTTTTAAATAATAAACTCTTATACCTTGCGTCACCATATAACTATCAATCTTGTGAATATCTACACTCCACATTGGATTAGTTGCTCTACGTCTTCCACCTTCTTGTTCCCCGGGTTGATATAAATATCTTACACTTGCATTCATACAGATAGGATCACCTTTTAATATTTTTGTTTCAACACGAGGAGGCTTTTTTGTCTCCACATTTATGGCTTTAACAACTTCTGGTAATCTCTTTACCCACTCTCTGTTGCGTTTTTGCGAATCCATTTCCTTAGCATACTGATAACCAAACAATCTTTCAGCTAATGTTCTGTTAAATCTTTCCACTATAGCTTGGTCTCTGTGTATCTCTGTTCTGCCCCGTCTGATATTTACATTATGTTTGACCATCAACTGCGATACTGCACCCATGAATTCTCTGCCTGGATCCACTTGTAATAACTTTGGATATTTTAGATGCCGACTGTATATATTTTCAAATGCTTAGGCAACTTCTTTGCTAGCCTTGGAAGTCAGCGGCTCTGCTTCTTTGTATCTACTCGCAATATCAACCACAGTCAATGCATATTTATATGTCTTGCGGCCAAAAGTATCATGCGGCAGAAATAACAAATCAGCTTGATGCACTCCATTCTTAGTAGAAACATCAAACCTGGGTCTAATTATTTTCTTCGGCGCAGGTAAATAAATCTGCCACACAGCTTGTTTCTTTAAAAATTCTAAGGCCTTTTTTTCACTGACACCAGCCTCTTTTGCTAATTTTTTAACTGCTGTGTAACCTCTCCAAAATCCTTGTGGACTGTAATAAATCTTTTCCATTTTAAATGTATTAAGAAAATATATATACTATATAAAATAATGGAAATCACAACTGCACGATTTGATGAACTGCTTCAAGCGCAAAATCAAAATAGCACAAAGAAATGGACAAACTTGGAAAAGAATAAAATATACACTATTACAGATACAAAAATAGTGGATACTCAATATGGTCCATCCATGGTATTAACATTATCAGACAACGGTGAAGTATGGGCGCCTGGTCATCTCAAAGATAAAATAGAGAAGACAAATGCTGAACTACCATATTATGTGCATTTGACTTAGTCATTCCAAAGTAAACATACTTAGAGTTTAAAACTATTTTTTATAGTTTTACACTATGAACTCAATTTGTACGCTACAAATCCAGTTGCAGCCATGCCCACCACAATAAACGTAATTTCTCTATTCTGTTGATCCGGAGATGGTGTATAAAAATCACTCAACTTGGGCTCCGCTTCCAAAAGCAAATGTTTGCCAGTTATGTAATATTTACTGTTTCATAGCGTGGTCCACATCATCAAAAGTCTGCCCTGCATGATGCTCTTTTTGCAGTTGCTTATTAATAAAATCTAATCTCTCTGTTCTTTTTTTATTCCACGCCGCTTGTGCTGCTTCCAATTGTTCTACGGCTTTGTCATGCCTTTGTCTTTCCTCATCTGAATGACTTCCCATTTTTGAAAAGAAATAATTTGAACCGCTAAATGCCAATGCGTTTGTTGATGCGCCACCGATCATCATTGCTACTGCGCTTGCCATTTTTTTATATATTTTTTTTTATTTCATAATATCCGCAGGAATAATACCTTGCTTAATCAACATATCCTTTGTAGCCATTGCTAACATTATATCCACAGACAGCATCCCAACATCTGCCATATTAAAATCCACTTTAGGTGCTGGTCTTTTTAGTACTTTTCTGCCAACCTCAGAATATCCAACAGTTATAAGTGTTTCCACTCCAGCGTGATACATCATATTTACAATTTGTTTTACGTCAATACTTGCTGCCATTTTTTAATATGAATTTTTTTTTTTTTTAAAAAAATCAAACGAGTCTTTTGATGCAACATGAACAGGTTGCACAGCTACAGGTGGTGCTACCGATTTCTTGTTATAAATATACAAACCCAACCCAGCAAAGCCTACTAATAAAATCGGTGGAATATAATTTTTGTATACATTTATTTTGATTTTTTCTGGTTCCTCTTCACCTCTTGATACTTTTGTTATCTGTCCTGCATCCTGTGCATCTTGCTCTATCTGAAGCAAACGCTTTGCCTTCCTTGCTGCTGCTCCTTTTTTCCCAGCTTCTACTCGTTTTGGATTTTGTTGTTTAACAGATTGTGTATCAACTTCACTCTCTTGGTTCTCCACTTGGTTCTTCATTTTTATTATCTACATTTTTATTTTTATTAAAATCAATATGTCGAACAGTTGTCAGCATTGCTGTAAATGGCGCTAAGTACATTCCATACTTGTAATACAACTCACAACACGCACTTGTTAAAGCATGTTTAATAAATGGGTCTTCCTCCAAATCTTCTGTCAGTTTTGGTGGATTGGTTATATTAAAATATTTTGATACTCCCATCACATACAACTTAATAAAATAATTGCCTAAAGTCTTAGATATGCTTGCCACAAGTCTTGCTTCATATCTACAGTAAAGTTTATTAATTTCATCTGGGAGCATGCTATCTATAGTCGTGAGTTGTATGTCTTTACCCAAATATTGACGACTACCGCCGCCAGCCACTATGGCTGATAATCTTTCTTTTTTTGTTTCTTGTTGATTTGATTCATCTGTAAAACGTTCCGTGGAATCTTCCAGTATGATACCTTGTAATAGTTCTTCCGCATTCATTTTTATAGTAGTCATTTTATTTTTTATTTTGGAATAAACATAAAATACGAAACAACCAGCTGCGATATTCACCACACAACTAGTAATGGTTAGTATTGTTCATAGCATTGTTATTAACAATACTATTTTTTCTATTAGCATTACTCATTTGCTGTTAGCATTACTCATAGCATTACTCATTTGCTATGAGTAATGCTAATAGCATTACTCATTTGCTGTTAGCATTGCTATAAGCATTACTCATTTTGAAAAATATTCCCCATCGAATGTACCATCTATGTTTTTAATCTCAAAATCCTGATAGGTGATATCATTAGTTTGTATCATCTTTAAATTTAATGCTATTGTGATGACACTTTTTATAAGTTTCTTTTCCTTGATGTCGCACTCCAACCCAAGCACGTACTTGTCAATTATCCTCAGTTTGTCCCTCTTTTTTACGTTCTTCCACAGCTTCATGGAGTCCTTTATATCTTGCTCCATCCTGGAAAAGTCAGCGTCTTCGGTCCACAATAGCTTGTTGAGGACATTTATAGATTCATCCGTGTACATGGAAGGTATTTTTAAACTCCCTCTATCCGTCACAAGAGTAGACGTTCCGTCTGGGTCATCCAGTATCATACCACATTTTCCAAAACCTAAAAGCTCCAACTGTCTCCTTCTTTCCTTATTAGTTTCGCGTTTGCTACAATGTAGAAAAAATGGATAAAACCTCATTTTTTTTTAATTTAGTACTCTAAACTGTTAATTGGGAGTCACAAGTTCAAATAAATTAGCAACATGCTGTTAAAAATTATTCAACCCAATAACCAGTGGGTTGGTCAGTCCTCAAAATTAACTTGGAATATTTAGTCTTTGCTAAAGCTTTTCTTATTCTGGTTCTCTCTTCCAGCGTTGGAATAACATCATTTTCTCTCAAACGATTTTCATAACTATCTCTGTCCTTGGTGTAAAACATACACAACCATTTTGCTTGCTCCCGCAAATCTTTCAATACAGAATTATATCTCTGTGAAATGACCCATACTGATTGTTTGGCGTGACGACCGGAGAATGCCAACTCTGATAACATATCTTTTTTCTTTGTTAATTCTTTTGTGGCGGAGCAATCATCAATGATGTATAATGTAGGCTTGCCAGCATATTGTTTGAAAAATAAACGCAACAGTTCTTGTAGCATTTCCTTGTCGTTGCTCACGGGATTGCCATTTTATTTTTTTTAACCTCTCGGGTTTCTCACATCTCCTATCCAGGGTCTATTTTTTATAAGCCTCGTTCCACTCTATGGTTGGACACAATATAATTATATGTTCAAAAACTCCAACATACTCTTGTTCAAGTATGTCAAGAACAAACTCTGTTTTGCCGCAGCCTGTCTGACCGCAGATAATGGCACTGTGTGGATATTTAGGATATTTAGTATCGTACTTCTTTGAATCTTCCATCTTCGAAATTGATTTGCGCATCTTGTATTATATATAGATAAATATTTAAAAGTTGATCTGCATCTGCTTTTTTATTTATGAGTATCGTTATGCCTTCACTGCCGTTTTCTATTCTTCTTCCACTGCCGTGTAATAAATTGTCATCACATGTTCTAAGGTCAAGCCACAAAGCATATGCTTTTGTTAGATAGGTCTCAAGAGAAACATGGGTAAAGTATAAGTCCTTTGCCACTATGTCAGTCTCTTTGCTTCTTTTTGATGTTAAAGCAAAATATTTATTGATTTCATCCCAATGCTGGTATGCCCTCATGCCCTGGCTATACAACTGATTTGGTACGCCCTCTATTGTCATTTCAACCTTTTCAATCTTTGGGTTGTAAAAGGATTCCGTGTCTGTTCTTTCTGGGTCTTCAAACAGCATTAAAATACCTTTCATGCTCCGTGCTGGTACATTAATGTTGATATTCCAAAGGGTATCAGATTTGTTTGCTATTATTTTTCTATGTCGCAAGATACGATCATACATAAATGACATCTTACCATTGATTTGCTGTCTTATTTGTCTGGCTAATTCAACATCACTAACCATATCAAATTCCAAGCAGATATTTTTTATTACATAAGATGCATCAGCATCACTGCTTTTGATAACTTTGTTATACTCGTTAAACGTTAATTCATATTCTAACCTATCACCAAGCCCCGCTTGATAAAATGGCATATGACTTTCTAACATTTCAAAGTCCAGTGGAATACAAAATCTATTTCCATAAGCTGCTGCTATAGCTTCATCTTTGGTGTCTGAGGATTTATCTCCCGCGCCAACTCTATGTTTTAACATGTTTGCTTTACCAATACCTTGGTAAGCTATGTTTTGTCGTTCGCTAGGGCTTTTCCATAAATCTACATAACTGTGATATATATCACTGTCATCTATTGACATGACTTCATTGCCACTTATTCTGATTGTCATTTTTTTCACAATTGCTCTACCCAGATTCTGGTATAAAGTACGGTTGACGTCTCCTCTGCTTTTAAGTTCTATTTCAAAGGCAAGACGAGCAGGAACTATTACATCATTAGTACTTAGATTTGGAAATCTCACAAGCAGTTGCTGGTTTTGGTCTATCGTTGAAGGGTTGTTAGTAATAACTACACTTGTGCGGATGCCCTTGGCACCATGAGGCTCTCTTAGTTTTCTATAAGGGTTGAGTTTGTTTCCGTAAACTGACATTTTTAAATGTATATATATTTATTTTTTTTAAATAAAAATAAACAATGGCTGAGTTTGACAATCCTACGTTTGATACAGATGCTTATGTAGATGAATTACTTGATGAAGAATTTATACAACCTGGCTCAGAATTCCAGAGACAAATTGTAAATGAAAATAATCATATTAATCAGCTTCAAGGGGAAGATAAAATAAAAGAACAGCTCGCACAAAAAAAGTGGTTAGTAGATCAATTTTTTACTGAAGTTAATGCTGAGATCAGCGGAATTGATTATAAAGATGATTTTAGAGTGGCTGAGGATAAAATCGGTAGAACAATGTTATATGCAGTTCGGTTGGGGAAGGATGACGTCCCACTTACCTATTATAGGGGAAATAATCCAAACGAACCAATCAAGTTTTATGTGCTGGACACTTTAGTTAGAAAACATGGTATTGACTTTGTGAAAAACACTTTAAAAATGTTTGATTATTTAGTTCCACGTGAAAGACTTGCTCGGGGTAGGGCAGAAATAGCAGCCTTGGTAAAAACAAGAGATACCATCGCTGCAGAGAATATACCATTGCAAACTTTTTCAACAACTGAAGATGTACAAAATACAGTAGATGCTGTAATTATAATTGATTTGAGTAATATAATAGATGAAACTGATGTTCAACCAGAAGATCTAACACTGCGAGAGATACGAGGTTTAGATAAGAGATTGCAAAGCTTCCGTGGAGAACTTACTAATAATCTCTCAAAGCTCACTGAGCTTGATAAAGATATAGCAAAAGAAAAACAAAAATTAGAACAGGTTAGCACCCCCGGGCAGGAGGATGAGTTTCAACAAGAGCGTCTACGTGACAGAATAAAAAACTTAGAAGATGAAAAAAGTGCACGACTTGAAGCGGCGAGTGAAAACAAAGAAGCATTACGCAGTCAAATAAACAGGATAAAAGAAACTATAAATAAGGTGTTAAACGAGGATACAACTCTTGGTGAGAGAATCAAAACCTTGTTCAGGGAGCAAGGTATTACTATTGTTAGTATTTTGACTGCCTTTGGTATGATTATTGGGGTATTAGTTGAGGCCATTATTCCCACATCAAGTGCTGCTCCAACTCCAAAACCTGACCCGTCAAGTGTTAAGGACTGGATAAAAAAAAAACTAGGTAATCTTGGTAAACTTCTTGCCAACCTAGCTGGTAAAGCTGCAGCAGCTTTACCAGGAGTTATTGGTGCAATAGTATCATGGCTTTTATCTGCAACAGGTAATGTTATTAATTGGCTTGGTAACAATCTATGGGCTTTGCTTGTTGCCGTTGTTGGGTTACTGTTTGTGGCAGCTAAAGAGTGGTTTAGTAAATCTCGTAGATAAATAATGCAGCAAGACCTATTACTATAGTACCAACAATTATGGTTGTTTTGTTATCTTCATGTTCAATCGCTATTTTTTGTATTTCTGGTGGGTCCACAGTTTTATGTATTGATCAAAGTGTTCCGGTAAAAATGTCTTTGTTGTGGTGCCTTGAAAAGGTTGAACACTTTTTGGCGGTACTGGTTTTACATTTACATCATTATTTAATCCTAATGCTTGTGCATCGGTTGCTATTACAATTTCATTACTGTAGTCTTGTATTGTTCCAATTCTCAACTCCATGTCACTCGGAGACATGTACAATCCACTTCCATAGACAAAATTAACTTTACTTCTTGCATATTTTAGGGTGGTTTCATATCTTGAAATTTGACTGGGCAAGTCGATGGGGCTATTTATTGCGTCCTCTACATTTGCTAGAAATTGTTTCTGTGCATCAAATGCCGTTCCAGTTCCAAGTATATCTGTTTTTGTTTGTGATTGCGAGCCAAGGATTGCCCAGCAGTATGTTCTTATGCTGTCATTGATTCTTTCTACTCCAGCTCTTGTAAATCCAGATGAACAATCTAGTATAAAAGTAGACCAGCTGTTGTCTGCTTCAGATCCTTGTGCAATGTAATCAATGTGATATGTTTTATCACTCTCATAGACTGTGAAACTCATCGTTTTGTTGTCGTATACAGTATTTACCAAAGGATGATAACCAACATGTGTCCAATAATTATAAATTGTTCCTAGACCATGATTATAGCTTTGTTTCTGTCTCCAATCTGAATATAAGTCAACGTTAAACTCCTTGCATATTCTTTCGTATGCGTTTCGGTTATATGTTTTATTAAACGCATTCCAATTTGAGTCTTGCGGCATTGCTACACTCATCTCAAATAATATTCTTCTGACTTCGTAGTAGACATGAAATCGAAATAACGAACCCACCAAGGCATCAGCTTTTAGATGATTGTTGAAATCAATGCCACATCCAGATGTCGCACACCAAATAGCAAAATTCAACTGGTTCTGCCAAAATGACATCCAATCTGTCCCCCAGCGTTGGACTATAGCATCTGATTTGACGTATGGGAGTTTTATATTTTTCAAAGACATTGGGAAATGACGCTTTAAAGCCTTTACCGTCTGATGTAATGACTATGTTTTGATTTATTATATCTATCACTTTCTTGCTGAAAGTATTTGAATAGTGAGCATCTGGGTTATATTTGAATTCTTTAGAAATCATTTTTATTTATATATATTAAAAAAAATGTTTCATACAAGTTCAAACATAGACAACTCTATTAACTTACAACAGTATATCGATAATAGAAATGGAGATAAGCGCGTTGGATTAAAAAGTTTTACATACACTATCGGTTGGTTTAATGTTGATCAAGAAGTCATAAAAAGAAAAAACCCAGACCACACATATCATATACCAGCCGGACTCTATAAAATTCACCAGTTGGTAGATATATTTGAAGGGTTAAATATTATCCTAACCATTGATGCGTGGGATGGTATAACCTCTTTAAATACACCAACAGAGACACGACTATCAAGCGGTCTTTCAAAAATGCTGGGATTCAAGGACAGGAAATGGTTGACAGGTACTCATACTGGACAACAATCAATTGATTTAGCTCCTTATAAACAGCTCTATGTTCATCTGGAACAAATTAATACAAGTAGTAATTATTTCAATGGTAAACCAAACACTATTATAGGTGTTATACCTGTAGTAAATAAGCAGTTTGGAGATATTGTATTGAAGTGAAATTATATTATATGGGGCCAGAAGCGTCAGCTGTCTGTGACTTGGTGACCTCATTTTATCGGTTTCTGCAAGAAACTTTTCGTTCAGATTTTATCATAATTATGCTGTGTCATGTATAAGCATCGACGCACACGTTTGTCCGACTATGTTATTTCACAGCTTACCCTATCTAGAAGAGGATTTCTCCGTTATTTGAGATGATTTTCGATAAAAAACCTTCAATTAGTTCAATCTTCAGCATCATGTACAGTTGTTTATCTTTCGGTGGCCTCGTTTTAAAATCGAGCATCGGCTTCATTCGGTAAACTCCGTAGCGCGAGGCATCATGTGACGGCAGTGAAAAGTTTACGGGAATTAATATTTGTAATTCTTCAAAATATTTTAAAAAGTGTTTCTTTTTGTTATTTCACCATTCTTTATTGCGTTTTTGGTAGAAATAAGTTTGGGAAAATATATATGTTGGGTACGAGAAGTATCAGTTGGTAGATGTTACGGCAAATCTGTCAGTTTTAATATTTTTATATTCTCTGTGGGCGTGGCTTGCATAAATATTAAAAGTTTTGCCGGCGCGAGATTCGAAAATCTTTTCTTGGGGCATTCTCTGACGCACCAAGGTGAAGATAGGTGGGTTTCCCATTTTTTTTTGTCCGTGGGGCATTTTGTTTAGTTACTTTTGGGGAGGGAACTTTTCTAAAAGGTTTTTAGGGATGGGGGGTCCTCTTTCCAAAGTATGGGTGTTATTTTAAAGGAAGTTTTTGGCTGAAGTTGACTGATTTCCCGATTTTCTACTTAGGGATTTCAGCGTGGTTGTTTTTCTGTATGACGACTACAGTTTTCGGGCTTTTCCTTGGAGTTTAAATAAGATTTAAATACTTGTTGCATTTTATTATTTATTTAATATAGACACAAGGTGTATTGTAACAAAAGAAGCTCCTTGGTATGTTTTTGCAGAGAATCATTTTTATTAAGCACCCACCACTTCTTTTCCAGATATTGTATTGCCTTATTGTTTATAAATGAATATGTTTGCCAGGGTGGGGACATGGGTCCGAGGCTCTTATTGTTCATGTTTGATAATACAATGTAATTGTACCTGGCGCCGGATGGTGCCAGCCTCACTGTCTGCCACTGCAAAGTGCCAGATCAGCTGGGGAGCTTTACCATGTATACTGTTATAGTAACTAAATAGATACATTTAGACAAGTGTATGTAAGAAATTATCATGGGGTTCTAGAGAGATTATTCTTTATTAAATAGACTGTCAAGTCAGTCTGTTAGGGTTCTATGAGAAGTAAAATCACGAGCCTTTATCCTTCGGTGGGTTGTATTACTAACCTTGTTATTCATTTTCAGCTAAATATGCATGTTATATATTTTGCACCATATTATCTCCCTTTCATAGTGTTTAAGATTAAAAGGATTATCTCCCTTGCATCTTATATTAAATGTTAATTAAGAGGAGTGGTCGCATTTTAACTCTTAGTATTTGCAAATATGTATAAATGTGTAAGGTTAGGCTAGTAATAATACTAAATGTATAATATTTCATTATCTTTAAAGATCAATATATGGCCATTGGCTATTTTCAGAATCAACTTAGTGTTTAACGTCTTGTTTGAACATTCTATTTGAACATTAATTGGACATTAACAATTGATACAACTATATATCATTTCATAATCTTGTTCATAATTTTACTGATTAGTAATTCCAAATATATGAGCATATATTTATGTAAAGAGTAATAATTCAATTGTAATTTAGGCTGTACTAAATGCGACTACTACTCCCGACAATGTACTGATAATTTGGAACTTGCCACAGTTTTTTTTTGGGGTTTATACAAATTGGCACATTCAGTTTTCACTTAATTGTTAAATAGCCTTATAAGGCTGTTAAATTATATGGGATACACCCAAATATGAAGCGAATTTATAATCATAGTCTAAATAAGACTGTTTTCTGTTTTATCAAGTACATTGTTATTGCGGATAGGTCGCACTTTCGTGAGTAATGAGATCTATGTCTACTTCGCATTGGAATACAACTCCCTCCGGAATCTCCCTAGACATCTCATTTACACGTAAGATCGAACTTCCATTACGTATTATAAATATATGTACATAGTGTTACCTTGTTATTTATAATGAAATATAAAACAAACATTTAAGGAGGAATCTGGTCGTTAAATTCAGTTAAGTTAAATATATTAAAATTTGATTTCTTCATTGATATTAAATAATGATATTAAACTTTGAATCTTGTCAATTCTCTTATCCCTCTTTTATTATAGATTGTTCCCCACCATTTTGTCATCGTCCATTTAATAGTAGATATAAAAGATTTACGTCGAAATAACTGAAGCCACTTTTGAAGGAGGCTCGTGCATAATTGCATTGAAGGAGGCTCGTGCATAATTGCACTGAAGGCGGCTCGTGCATAATTGCATTTAATGAGGTGTGAGCGCATTTGAATTGAAGAACTTGATAATATTATGGTTATAGTGAATTGAAGTACTTGACAACTTTGCAATTTGATCGTTACTGTGATACGGTGGTCATTAGTCCTTGAGTCTTTTGCTTCCAATGGTGGTGTGAGATTATTTGACCGGGTATCATATTCGATCAGGATACAGATAGTCAGTAATTCCAGGTACCTATAGCTTTGAAGTGTGATTCACACTAGTAATTTAGGTCACTTACACACATTAAGGTTTAAGGACCGTATATTTGATAATTCGCATGTCCGCTCGAGATGAGAGGAGTCTTACTTCCGGGAGTTAATAATATTATTTCTAAAGGGTTTAATTTATGGCATGGTCGCCAGGAGTCTCAAGGTATTCTATGTCGTCCTCTCTTCTCTAGCGTACTGGTTTATCAAGTTTAAGAGTGACGCGTATTTTGGAAGCAGACTGGGGCACTCGTGAAGTATCGATCCGCCTATGGGCTGTGAATTGTGGTTCTAATTAGTCTGTTGGCTGGACTAATTTTATCTATCCGTTGTACGAGATATTTGGGATCTAAAGGTTATGGGATCGATTCTTGTTGAATGCTTCAAGCTGTTATCGCATAAATCGCGGGTTTATAAACAACTGAAGAACATTGCCATTCATTCATCCTGTAATATTTACACATACACTTAACGTCATACACATATACATATATGAGGGTGTATATAATATTTATTTGTCACATATGTGACTGGTGTCAGACTGATATTTTTCATCGGGAATAATACAATTTATCCGAGTCTTACTCTCCCTCTGATGGGGGAAGAGATGTTTGTTCTATTTGACACTGGTGTCCGCATGAGTGTGCAACGCGCGCGCTCTCGGCGTCGCCGTTTCTCAACAGTATATACACATTTTTATCCTGAATATCACTGTCTTACAAATGGTACAATTTCTGAATTGACAATAGAAGTCAGAGATGAGTATGGCAACAAGATAAATAATCACGGTTTGCCCATGAGTTGTGTTTTAGAAATTATTTAAAAAACATATTTTTATAAAAAAACAATGAGTATATTTGGAGCTTTGATCAATGATGTTCAAGATTTAGAGGCTTTGATAGATAGAGTCCAAGATTTATATAGGCGAATTGTGCCTATTGTTAACCAGTTTAATCATTTGAGAGATAGAGTTGATAATCTTAAATATGGGATTATAACACTATGTGCGGAGGCTAAGGGTCCAATTGCAATGAATAGAGTACTCTCATTTGGTAACGGTGGAGCAGAAACAAATGTGGGGTATGTAATGACACGCCGTGGTCAGATTATGGGAATAGGTTTAGAAAGTGACCGATTAGTTGGTGACGTAACTGTAATAGTTTCTGTCGATGGTGTTGAACAACCTAATTATGGCATAACGCTTCACACCATCCCACGCAAACACGATAACTTTGATAGTCCTTTAGAGATTGGTGCTGGTTCTGTTGTTAACTTTGTATGCAAGACTGCCAACGCTACCACTATAAATACGGTGGTGTCATTATTAATTGAATTAATTTAATTTTTCTTATTAAAAAAAATGAAGCAACCGACAGCACCAAATTTATATCCGGAGTTGTCAGAGGACGTACAGAATTATAGATTACAAAAAATTTCAGAGATTGAACAAAAGTTAATTACAGAGCGAGACACACGCAAGTCTCTTTATAAAAAATATAAACGTGGTATTAATATCACAGATGGAATTGACACTACCTTAATATCTGCAGGTGTTATTATGGCTGGGATTGGATTTGTTGTTCCAGTTGTGTTACCTTTAGAAATAGCAGCAATACTATGTGGAGCTACAGGTGTTTGTATTAATTTTATCAGACGCAAGCTTAATGTAAAAGCTCAAAAACATCATAAAATAAAAACTTTGGCAGAGTCTAAGTTGAATAGTATAAAGCAGTTAATATCAAAAGCATTGAGTGATGCACAGATATCTGAGCAAGAGTTCAAGATGGTTTTGGATGAACTGGAGAGATACTATAATTTGAAAGAACAAAAGACACTTGAAATTAGCGAAGTTCAAAAAAAAGAACTAGTGGAGCAGGGAAGAAAGGAAGCAATGTCAACCTTACAAAAAAGTCTAAAAAGTATGTGATAAATTGTTTTAGTAGTGTGTTTGAGTATGATCCACCACCTTTGTATTCAAGGTCGGAAAATTTAAGTTTTTAAAATGACTTAAGATTACTTTGATCTAAGTATGTATTCGTAAATTTAAAAAAGCCTTTTTTTTTTAAATTTACCCCTCTACTTCTACATTTACTTTGAAAAGTGTAGGTCTATTCTATCCCAAAAAGATGTATCTTCATCCTTCTTTATCTCATACCACCGCTTTATTGCATCTTCTAGTGTTTGCTTACCTATTATATCTGCTCCAAATAGGTATAATAATTTTCCTAAAACAGTATGCTCACCTATTACATCTATTTCAAATAGATGTATTAATTGTTCTAAACCAATATTCATTTTCTTTTTTATATATATATTATTTTCCTTAAGAGAGTTTACATTTTTTATATAATACAAAGAAATAATTGAAATCAATGTATTAAACCCTCTTAAAAAAAAAAAATATATATAATACAAAGAAATAATGAATACTGTTTTAGAAAAAATAATTGAAGCAGGTGTAAGAACACTATCGGTTGGTATAAATGCATGTATATCACTATATACGGCATACTTACTCCACGTGGGGATTGGGAGGTGAGCCACAACCCCAAATTTCAGATATATACATAGCCCACCGGTCATCTCACTATAACTACAGTATGACTCAAAATAATGTATTAAGGAAATATATATATATAATACAAAGAAATAATGGAAATCAATTATCAAAAAGAAAACAATTATCAAAAAGAAATCAATGTTTGCAAATTTCTTAAAATTGGATTACACAATCCATGTAAAAATAAGACTACAAAAGATTCTAATTATTGCAATTTGCATAAGTATCTATTAAAAACAAGTCATGTATTGCCATGCTCAATATGTAAAAAAGGTACAAGAGTAAAAAATAAAATTTGTGCTGATTGTGGTGGAGTTTCAGTCAGAATAATGGCAAGTTATTGGAAATTTAAAGATTATAATGCCGAGTGCTTAAAATTTAGACGTATTCATGTTTAATCACGTTATAGCGAGAGGACCAGCTACACCATGGCGGGCGACCATGGCAAAGCCATGGCAGGCAAAGCCAAGCCACCTTAAATTCCCTGTGCTCCAATGGACTGTAGGTATAGCGAGATGACCGGTGGGCCAGAAGCCTCGCTTATTTCAGCATTCTAGGCGTTATATGTGTGGGACCATGGCGGGCGAAGCCACCGGCATGGTAAGACGTAACTACATGCTGGTAAGACGATACGTTGAGCATCGTTAGTCTTAGTGTGTGGGACCATGGCAAAGCTATGGCAGGCGAAGCCATATATATATATATTTTGGTCTAGAATATATATATATTTGAGCCATGGACAGGTGGGCTATGTATTTTAGTCCATGGACAGGTAGGTTATGTTTTTTTGACAGATATTGACCATGTTATGGGTTTTTGGTCTAGAATTTTGGTGATTTTAGTCTGCAATTTTGATGATTTAGTGATTTTTGGTGATTTTAGTCCACAAAAATCAAAAAATTTAGGTGATGATGATTTTGGTCGGCAACCCCCAATTTATACATATATAAAATTATAGATACATACATGCTTACATGCAAACCTAGAACTGCCTTTATTGCACATTTCATAGCCCATCACAATTTGGGTTCCATGGAAGCCCAGAATTTGCAGAAGACAAAATTACTTACCCGACGCTTTACAACATACTATAAGGAAACCAATTCCAAAATTTAGTTCAGCTAGGACAAGAAATGTAAGAGATATAGACCTGTAAACACAGCTTACATGCAAAATTAGATGTGAAACAGACACATTTTAAGGGCTATCATAATTTGGGTTCCATGGGAGCCCATGGGTTACAGGAACCAAAATTGCTTATGCTATAAGGAAGCCCATGGCCAAAATTTGGTTGTGCTAGGATAAGAAATGTAAGAGATATAGACTTGTAAACACAGCTTACACGCAAACCTTGATGTGGGACGCCGACGCCGGGGTGATTACATAAGCTCTCTTATTCTTCGAATAGTCGAGCTAACAAGGCGAGTATTTTAGCATGTTAAACAATAGAAAAAGAATAAGAAAAAAATAGTGAAGATCTAAGTTTTCTTACTCTGTATGTTAACCCCCATGCAGCCCCTCACAACAGGAAACATATGAGCTTTGATTAAAATGAAGTGGTGTGGTCAAAGTTCAGCTGAATTGGCCTATGTAAACACTTTTTATTCAGATTACCTTTTGTCACATTATTTGGTGAATATTTCATACAATGAATTACATAATACTAACATAATATTACAAAAACTCATTTTGTAATCAATCTCATTTTGTAATAAGTATATTTTATGAGGTTCGAAAATGTCTATTTTTGCGAGTTTTGATAGAAAGGTTCTAGATTGTTGTTCATAATGGCTATTTCTTTAAGTGTTTTATAACAGAACACAAGTCTGTTTTTGAAAGCTGCTATAGATAGTCAGTGGTGTATTTAGGAGTTTAGAAGAAAATATATAGTACTTGATTTCAAGTATTACACCGAGATCAGCTCTAGACATTATTATTTCCAATGTTAAAAATAAACAACTCCTCAGTGAATGGAATAAAAACATTTCAGTAAATAACCAATTGTTTACTTGATGTAAAAAGTTCTGTGTATCAGGACAAGACCATAACAAATGGACCAATGTTTAATAAAGACCTTCTGATTGAAACATGCTGCTGTCATGTAGATGGAAACTCTCGGAAAGTAAAAGCTTCTGTTGCCTTAGAAATGGACATAACCAAAAACTTTAAATGTAAAACTTGAATACAGATAAATGAAGTGCAAAATCTAGGTCAAGCTCATTCATATTGACCTACTTTTGGTAAAAACATGTTCTGTCATAAAGATGTAGTGCTATTCCTTGTGGTTCCAGCATTTCTGACATAACTTTGAGTTGGCTCACATGACAAACTGTTGTAGTTTGCCATTATTAAGAGTCCACAAGGACATTTATTACATAAACTGCCAGTGGGGTTAAGAGCAGGAGTTAAAGAGAGTTTGAATCAGGAGCTCTAACTGGTTTAAATATATTTTATTTCACAGATGAAATATATGTATAACACAAATGTTCAATACAATAATAACTAGACTGAACTACATGTAGAAGGGTGTTCTGCAGAACACTTGGTTAGGTTGCAGGTTAAAGTTTTATGAAGTGGGGCAAAACTCTGTCAAAACGAAAGTCTGAGTTATTGGACATGCGTAATAACATTCCCTAGGTTAAGATGAAAATGTGTTTGAAGTTTCATGAACATAAGTCAAATGCTTTTCAAGTTGTGGCCAAGGTTAGGTGGCAGGATAAAGTACGACGGACGGATGGACGACAACAAACGACGGACAAAGTGATCCCTAAGTGTCTGCCATGCTATGCAGGCGACACAAAAAGATGTGTCCATAAGACACGGATGCCCTACTTTAGTGCTGTATATACATATTTTTAGCTCGACTGATCAGAGCTTATGCCGTGGTGCGGCGTCCGTCGGTCTGTCCGTCCGTCCGTCCGTCCGTTTGTCTGTCCGTCTCTCCGTAAACTTTTATTTGTAGCGATTACTCCTCTGAAACTACTGGATGGATATTTATGAAACTTTACAGAAATGTTGCCCATGAAGTCTAGTTGATCCTAGCAAAAATTCATGTTGATGTGAAATCCAAGATGGCCGCCAAAAAAAGATTTTTAAAATACAAGTTTTTAGCAACTACTTCTTGAAAACTATAAGTGATATTGATATGGGACTTTTTCTAAAATGATCAGCATGACATGACGTTGGTCCTTGTCGAAAATCATTTTGATTCGACGTTAAACATGGCTGCCAGCGGCCATCTTTGTTTACATAGAGTTATATAATGAAAACTTGTAGCGACTACTCCTCTGAAACTACTTGACGGATTTTCATATAACTTCACAGGAATATTGCTCTTGATGTCTAATTGATCCTAGCAAAATTTCAGGTCGACCGGAAATTCAAGATGGCCACCACGGCTAAAAATATCTTTTCAAAAAACAAGTTTGTAGCGACTACTTCTTGAAAACTATAAGTGATATTGATATGCGTCTTTTCCTAAAATGATCAGTATGACATGATGTTGATCCTTGTCGAAAATTATTTTGATTCAAAGTTAAACATGGCTGCCAGCGGCCATCTTTGTTTACATAGAGTTATATAATGAAAACTTGTAGCGACTACTCCTCTGAAACTACTTGACGGATTTTCATATAACTTCACAGGAATATTGCTCTTGATGTCTAATTGATCCTAGCAAAATTTCAGGTCGACCGGAAATTCAAGATGGCCGCCACGGCTAAAAATATCTTTTCAAAAAACAAGTTTGTAGCGACTACTTCTTGAATACTATAAGTGATATTGATATGGGACTTTTTCTAAAATGATCAGTATGACATGATGTTGATCCTTGTCAAAAATTATTTTGATTTGACATTAAACATGGCCGCTAGCGGCCATCTTTGTTTACATAGAGTTATATAATGAAAACTTGTAGCGACTACTCCTATGAAACTACTTGATGGATTTTCATGAAACTTCACAGGAATGTTGACCTAGCTATCAAAAATCTATCAGTAGAGCTTCAAGGTCATTGACCTCTTGTTTAATAAAGTTCATATGTGAAGGTCATCCATGTTGAAAGAAAAAAAAGGTCAAGATCATTAATACTGACCTACTTTTGATTTGAGCATGTTGCTGTCATGTGTGTATTATGTATTTTGTAGGGGGTACATCAGGCTTTTCTGAGCTCTAGGGTCCGACTTAACATTGACAAATAATGATATTTTCTATTCTGTAGGGCTTAAACATAATGCATATGAGACTACAAATTATCCCTATTTACAAAAAATTAAATTTTGCACAATAGTATGTTAATTCAACCATTTCCATCAAAAAAATATTCCAATTCTGCCTTTGAACAACATATTGTAAATACGACATTTTTATTTATATGTCATTTTTGTCATGATCTAGAACATGTTTTAAATTTTTAATTATTTTAGAAAATGCCTATGGACCCCGCTTTAAAGTTTGAACAGTGTATGGCAGCTACTGTCGGTCTGTTTGTATCGTGTTTTACGTCATTTTCAACACGTGTAAGGTTAATATGACGGTCAATATTTTTGTGATGCAGGCAGACCACCCACTTTTCCTGGGTAGAACCAGTACTGTACAACCCACCATCTGTCAGAATTGACACTTCCTCACTTACAAGTCAAGCTTCCAGTGGAGTTCGAAGCGGTGAGAGTCTAGAAGGTTTACATTGCAACGTCATTTTTCAACAGAGCGTCGTTAACCCCTCGGCCACGGATTGGAATAAATTAACAAAGTGTGTCACTGTTATTCACATTGACCTATTGATGGAAGATATGTGCTGCTTCCTGTACATTGTGTGTTTGAAAGCTGTATGGCTTTTGGCCTCTGATTTATGGACTGAATTAAAAACATGAATTTAAACCTTGACTGTTAACTAATGAAGTGCAAAAAGTAGGTCAAGGTCATGTGTGTATGAAGTTTGGAAGCCGTATTGGGCTTTTGTATCTATCTGTGTAATTTACTTATTAACAAAGTGTGAAACTCATTCATATTGACCTACTTTGGTAGGAACCTTCAGCTGTGACCTACTTTGGTAGGAACCTACAACAGTTAGTGTGTATCAGTTGTGAAAGCTGTATATGTTTTGGTATCTGAACAATGTATTTAATAAGAAACTGCACTGTAATACTTCAGTGTTAAAGGCACACATGGAAATCTTCAAAATGAATCACTCATTGGAACTAGTGGCTCATTTTATTTATCCATTACCATTTTGAGTTTCAACCTACTTGCATATAATATGATGAGTTTTCGTTTTATTGTCTTGTTCTACAGTAGGTTTGAGTATATTATTGGTGCAAATATAATCAACAGTTAATACACAAAAAATATTAGCTTTATACCATTCTTAAAGATAATTAATTAATATTAATGATTGAACAAATGCAAGCTATGTAGAACAAGAGGGCCTGTGGATGCTCTACTTGCTAAACATATCATTCAACCGGAACATGGCGATGACATACGCAACTAGGCTTGGTACTGATCATCCCTGTCAAGTTTTGTTGAAATCCAGTCAGACGTTCAGGAGAACTAATCTTTACAAAGTTAGTGTATTAAAACCTTTAAGGAGCCACAACTCTGCCAAAATTCATTCAACCAGAACACGGTAATGACAGGTGCAACTAGGCGTTGACATTCGGTAAGGAGTTCAGAAGAGACTAATCTGGACAAAGTTTGTCTATTAAAACCTTTAAAGGGCCATAACTCTGCCAAAAATCATTCAACCGGAATATGGCGATGATATTTATGCACAACTAGGCTTGAAACCCAGCCAGGGATTCAGGAGAATAAGAAAATGTTCGTGTATCAAAAACCTTAAAAGGGCCATAACTCTGCTAAAAATCTGTAAGCCGGAACGAGACACTAATATGCACAACTAGGCTTGCTGCTGATCATCCCTGTAAAGTTTCGTTGAAATCTGGTGAGGGGTTTAGGAGAACTAGTCCAGACAATGTTTGTGTATTAAAACCTTTAAAGGGACATAACTGTGCCAAAAATCATTCAAACGAGACACAGCGATGATTTGCACAACTAGACCTGGAACTGATCATCCCTAAAAGTTTCGTTTAAATCCGACCAGGGGTTTAGGAGAACTAGTCAGAACAAAGTTTGTGTATTAACCCTTTAAAGGGACATAACTCTGCCAAAATCATCCAACCAGAACACGGTGACGATATGTACAACTAGGCTTGGTAATGATCATTCCTGTAAAGTTTCAATGAAATCGGTCCAAATGAAGGCCCTTTCGTCTTACTAAGGCCAACATCTAGCATATTTCAGAAAATCAAGGGCCATAACTTCTGTGTAAATGGTCCAATCTGGCTGTTTTTCGGATCTTTCATTGATAGTAATAATCTAGTAAAGTTTGGTAAAGATCGGATGAAAAATGAAGGCTCTATCACCTTAACAAGGCAAAATATAGCATTTTTAAATAAATCAAGGGTCATAACTCCACTGTTACTGGTCTGCTCTGGCTGGTTAAAAAAAACAAGAGATCAATGACCTTGAAGCTCTACTGATAGATTTTTGATAGCTAGGTCAACATTCCTGTGAAGTTTCATGAAAATCCATCAAGTAGTTTTGTAGGAGTAGTCGCTACAAGTTTTCATTATATAACTCTATGTAAACAAAGATGGCCGCTGACAGCCATGTTTAACATTGAATCAAAACGATTTTCGACAAGGACCAACATCATGACATGCTGTTCATTTTAGAAAAAGTCCCATATCAATATCACTTATAGTTTTCAAGAAGTAGTCGCTACAAACTTGTTTTTTGAAAATCTATTTTTAGCCATGGTGGCCATCTTGAATTTCCGGCCGACCTGAAGTTTTGTTAGGATCAATTAGACATCAAGAGCAACATTCGTGTGAAGTTTCATGAAAATCCATCAAGTAGTTTCAGAGGAGTAATCGCTACAAGTTTTCATTATATAACTCTATGTAAACAAAGATGGCCACTGGCAGCCATGTTTAACGTCGAATCAAAATAATTTTGTATTTTGAAAAAATATTTTTAGCCATGGCAGCCATCTTGAATTTCCGGCCGACCTGAAATTTTGCTAGGATCAACTAGACATCAAGAGCAACATTCCTGTGAAGATTCATGAAAATCCGCCAAGTAGTTTCAGAGAAGTAGTCGCTACAAATTTTTACTATACAAACTCTATGTAAACAAAGATGGCCGCTGGCGGCCATGTTTAATGTCAAATCAAAATAATTTTTGACAAGGATCAACATCATGTCATACTGATCATTTTAGAAAAAGTCCCATATCAATATCACTTACAGTTTTCAAGAAGTAGTCGCTACAAACTTGTTTTTTGAAAATCTACTTTTAGCCGTGGCGGCCATCTTGAATTTCCAGCCGACCTAAAGTTTTGTTAGGATCAATAAGACATCAAAAGCAACATTCGTGTGAAGTTTCATGAAAATCCATCAAGTAGTTTCAGAGGAGTAGTCGCTACAAATTTTTACTATACAAACTCTATGTAAACAAAGATGGCCACTGGCGCCCATGTTTAATGTCGAATCAAAATAATTTTCGACAAGGATCAACATCATGTCATGCTGATCATTTTAGAAAAAGTCCCATATCAATATCACTTACAGTTTTCAAGAAGTAGTCGCTACAAATTTATTTATTTTAAATCTATTTTTAGCCATGGCGGCCATCTTGAATTTCCGGCCAACCTGAGGATCAACTAGACATCAAATGCAACATTCCTGTGAAGTTTCATGAAAATCCGTCAAGTAGTTTCAGAGGAGTAATCGCTACAAGTTTTCATTATATAACTCTATGTAAACAAAGATGGCCGCTGACAGCCATGTTTAACGTCGAATCAAAACGATTTTTGACAAGGACCAACATCATGTCATGCTGATCATTTTAGAAAAAGTCCCATATCAATATCACTTATAGTTTTCAAGAAGTAGTCGCTACAAACTTGTATTTTGAAAACCTATTTTTAGCCGTGGCGGCCATCTTGAATTTCCGGCCGACCTGAAATTTTGCAAGGACCAAAAAGACATCAAGAGCAACATTCCTGTGAACTTTAATGAAAATCCGTAAAGTAGTTCCAGAGGCGTAGTCGCTACAAGTTTTCATTATATAACTCTGTAAACAAAGATGGCCGCTGACAGCCATGTTTAACGTCGAATCAAAACGATTTTTGACAAGGACCAACAACATGTCATGCTGATCATTTTAGAAAAAGTCCCATATCAATATCACTTATAGTTTTCAAGAAGTAGTCGCTACAAACTTGTATTTTGAAAATTTATTTTTAGCCGTGACGGCCATCTTGAATTTCCGGCCGACCTGAAATTTTGGTAGGATCAATTAGACATCAAGAGCAACATTCCTGTGAAGTTTCATGAAAATCCGCCAAGTTGTTTCAGAGAAGTAGTCGCTACAAGTTTTTACTATATAACTCTATGTAAACAAAGATGGCCACTGGCAGCCATGTTTAACGTCGAATCAAAACAGTTTTTTGACAAGGACCAACATCATGACATGCTGATCATTTTAGAAAAAGTCCCATATCAATATCACTTAGAGTTTTCAAGAAGTAGTCGCTACAAACTTGTTTTTTAAAAACCTATTTTTTGATTTGGCGGCCATCTTGGATTTCACATCAACATGAATTTTTGCTAGGATCAACTAGACTTCATGGGCAACATTTCTGTAAAGTTTCATGAAAATCCATTCAGTAGTTTCAGAGGAGTAGTCGCTACAAAAAAAAGTTTACGGACAAACAGACGGACGGACGGACGACGGACACCGCACCACGGCATAAGCTCTGCTGATCTCTGATCAGTCGAGCTAAAAAAAAAATTCAAAACAAAAATATTCCAAAAAAAATAAATATATATAATAAAATTTGGTAAGTTTGGCAAAGATCAGATGCAAAATGAAGGCCCTATTGTATGACGAGGCAAATTATAGCATTTTTAACAAAATCAAGGGCCATAACTCCACTGTTACTGGTCCGATATGAATGGTTTTCGAACTTGTCCGAGCTTTCATTGATATTAACAATCTGATAAAGTTTGGTAAAGATCGGATGAACAATGAAGCCCCTATCGTCTTAACGAGGCAAAATATAGCATTTTTAACTAAATCAAGGGCCATAACTCCGCTGTTACTGGTCCGATCTGGCTGGTTTTCGAACATGTCCGAGCTTTCATTGATATTAACAACCTGTTAAAGATTGGTAAAGATCAGATGAAAAATGAAGGCCCTATCGTCTTAACGAGACAAAAGTTAAAGACGGACGACAGACAACTCGCCTTTGGCCAGTAGAGCTAAAAAATGACTGCAAATCTCTGCAACACACATGCTGAGCAGTTTATTTCCTGTGAAACTTGACACCTCTGTTTTTCCCCCAGATGAAATTGCTCCTCTGATTAATCGAAAACCTGGTAACCAAGTAACCAAACATGATGTGTGGAATTAGCCATCTCTTCATGACTGAAAACCCAAGAATTACACCTTCTATAAATTAACATTATGTAATTATAAATGTAAAGATGCAGGAATACAACGTATATTACAATGTACTTTGATAGGAATTAAAATATGTAAAAAAAAATATATAGAGAAAACAAGAAATATCACTGTAAGTGACAAATGCCCTGGAAGTGTCCTTTGACCTCTAAATATGACCTTGACCTTTGAGCTATGGACCTGGATTTTGTGCTCTACACGTCGTTTGGTTGTGGTGAGCACTTGTGCCAAGTTATTTGAAAAACCATCCAGGCATGCAAAAGTTATTGACCGGACACGATTTGACCTTTGACATCTAAGTGTGACCTTGACCTTGGGGCCACAGACCTGGATTTTGTGAGTGACACATCGTCCTGTTGTGGTGAGCACTTGTGCCAAGTTATTTGAAAATCCGTCCATGAATGTCAGAGTTATTGACCGGACACGATTTGACTTTTGACCTCCAAGTGTGACCTTGACCATGAAGACCTGGGTTTTGCACGCGACAAATCATCTTGTTATGGTGATCACTTGTGCCAAGTTATTTAAAAATCCCTGCAGGGGTTGTGACGTTACGGTCTGGACACGAAATTGCGTACCTATTTTTGACCTATGAACTGCAAGTGTCACCTTGAACTTTGAGGTACGGACCTGGGTTTTGCGCGCGACACACGTCTTGTTATGGTGATCACTTGTGCCAAGTAATTTAAAAATCCCTTCAGGGGTTGTGACGTTACCGTGCAGACACGAAAATGCGTACCTGTTTTTGACCTATAACTGCAAGTGTGACCTTGAGCTTTGAGGTACGGACCTGGGTATGGCGCGCGACACATCGTCTTGTTATGGTGATCACTTGTGTCAAGTTAAAATCCCTGCAGTGGTTGTGACGTTACGGTCCGGACACAAAATTGCGTGCCTTTTTTTGACCTATGAACTGCAAGTGTGACCTTGACCATTGAGGTACGGACCTGGGTATTGCGCGCGACACATCATCTTGTTATGCTGATTACTTGTGCTAAGTTAATTAAAAATCCCTTCAGGGGTTGTGACGTTACCGTGCAGACACGAAAATGCGTACCTGTTTTTGACCTATAACTGCAAGTGTGACCTTGAGCTTTGAGGTACGGACCTGGGTATGGCGCGCGACACATCGTCTTGTTATGGTGATCACTTGTGCCAAGTTATTTAAAAATCCCTGCAGTGGTTGTGACCTTACGGTCCGGACACAAAATTGCGTGCCTTTTTTTGACCTATGAACTGCAAGTGTGACCTTGACCATTGAGGTACGGACCTGGGTATTGCGCGCGACACATCATCTTGTTATGCTGATTACTTGTGCCAAGTTAATTAAAAATCCATGCAGGGGTTTTGAAGGTACAGTCCGGACACAAACTGCGGAATGACGGACGGACAGAATCCGGCCGGTGCGATTACTATATGCCCCTGAAACTATTCGGGGGCATAAAAATACTTTATTACTTACTTTTATGAAAAATATTATATTTAAAAAACAACAACGCCATCACAAATAGAGTATTAACACTGAAACTATTAATAAATACAAATCCATAGTTTTTGCAATTTGCATATATAATAGTGTATTAATATAAACTATACAACTAAATGAACTTTTTTATTATCTCCCTTCATGTACATTTTCATAAGTGATACATATAAATCATAACAATTGTCTAGTTATTAAAATCACAGATTCTTTAAAGTCAATACATACTCTTTATGCTCTTCGATCTATTGTCCTCACCAAGAAATAACTACAAAGCAAATATAAAATAATCAGTTTTTTGTTTAAAATGAGCAGAAACCAATTTTCATGAAAAGCCCTTGACCACAAATAGGGATCTACCTCTCACCAAGATTATGGTATAACTACATAGACAGTAGATTCAGTCTATACAGCCATTTTGCTTAAAACGAGAGGAAACCAATTTTTATTTCATGGTTAAATGGTCAAAGTAACCTTAGGTTTTATCGATAGTCTCTATACAGGTCACGCTCTTCACCGCAAAGACTGCTTGTAGTAAAATCTTCATGAATAAATGGTGCAAGTATTTGCAAATCTGAGACAATTGATTGGTTGAAAAAGTAGGGGGAAAACACTAAGAGTCGTTCTCTTTAAAATGAGCATTAAACAATGTATAAGGTCGCAGTGACCTTGACCTTTGACCTATTGGCCCGAACAATAGGGGCAATAGTATTAGGCAGAAATTCAAAAACTGGGTTGCAAATATGCAAACAGGGTGTGCAAAATAATTTGCTAATACGATAGTTATAGAACATAATACATTAGCATAGTAATTCTATTAGAAAGACTTTAATTTCTACCACAGTTTTTTATTTTTTATTTTTATGAAAGTGCACTTACTCTTATAATTCGTTCTTAATGCAAATACAAAGTCTTCATAAAGGCGGATTTGTAACCGGAGGCCCCGGGTTCAATCCTCCGTGGTGCCACCGAGTTCCGTCGGTGTGTTCTTGGGCAAGACACTTTCCCTTAGCCTCGTCCGTCGGATGGGGACGTAAATCGGGCGGTCCCGTGTATCAGTCTATCCTCCGAGCACGTTAAAGAACCATAGGAATCTATTCGATAATAAGAGTAGGGCAGGTTCCCGGATTCCTATGTATCCTTCCCCTCTCTCTTGGGCGGCTCTAAATAACCTATTCTGTGTTGATGAGCCGTTAAACAACATTCAATCATAACTCTTATACTAATTATAATCATCGTACACAGCAGCAGTTGTTATAGTGTTACCACACACTAGGAGTTGCTAGTTCCTCACACTTGCGATTTTAGTTAACTTGACCAATTAAAAAGTCACAGATATATTGCTGTTAGTGCACATTATGTCATTGAAGGAACTAATTATGCCCTTGGGTGTTAATTGTATATTCAGTCAGTGCATTACACGGATGACCCCCATTGATTTGGCATTTGCAAATACTCCTCTGATTAGGGAGCGTAACAGGACCAATTTGGGAAATAGCTGATAAACTGTGAAAATATAGCTGTTAGATCATGATCATTTTGTTTTGATGAAAAATCCGGAGATTTTACAATTAAATCCGGAGATCGACTGAAAAATCCGGAGATTTGGCAGGCCTGCTCTAAAAAATGAGCAGAAACCAATTTTTCGCTTTTTTTAAAAGGACATGAAGGTCATTCATACTGCCTACATGTCATGATGTAGATGTGAACATGTATGAATTAGTTTGAAAAACTCTTCAGATATTGGTATGTGAGAAACAGACTTTACCGAAAACGTTTTTTTGTACATCCAAGGATAACACTACATGCCCACACTACTTTTGTGGCATGGCATATAATTTGAAATAAATACCGTAATGGCGTATAATCCCTAATAAATGCCCCCTCCCCACCCCCCACTGACATGCTAACTTCGATTTTCTTGGTAATGAAAATCATTAAATAAAGTCTCATTTAAAAGTTAAAATATATATATATTTGTCTCAAATAAACGCCCCCCTTTTCAAAATGTTACACCCTGGGGGCGTTTATTAGGGATTATAGGGTAGTTGGCTAGTTGCTATACTATAGATATAGATCTCCTTTCCATATGAACCAGTTCATATCAGTACGATTTCAAGTTTTAAACTATGAGAAACAGCAACCTGTAGTGGCTGCTGGCATATGAAAATTATGATTGAGGCTGCTTTCTTATTTATTTGGCAAGTGCCTGAAAAAGTCTTCAAAACAAAAAAGTGATATTTTCTTCTTTGGTTTTATTATACCCTTTAAATGTTATGCACTTAAAATATCTTAAGAGGTATAATCATCATCTTTTGAGGAAGAAAATCACCGACGCTGCAATGCATAAGACAATAGCTATAGTTCCATACTCTGTATTAACCTCTTTTTTCGTTGACTGCATACCCAAATTGTGGGCTTCCAACCACTTTTCATATGCTTTCTTCTTTCTTATTTCCATTTGTTTACGAGTTCTAGAGTCCTTATAGTGTTGCTTGTACCATTCATCAAAGTTATAGGTATCGGATCTACCCATTGGTGGCATACCACGTGGTTGGTATTTGTCTTGTCCATGACGACCATCTCTATATCCTGGCCCTCCTGGGCGTTTATGAACATGTCCATGGTGACCAGCTCTTCTTTCCTGGTCATACATTTCTCGTGATTTTATAGTTCCAAGAACTTCATAAGCTTCTGAAATTTCTTGAAATTTTTTAATAGCTGTTTCTGTCTTGTTAACATCAGGATGATAGATCTTCGAAAGTCTATAAAAAGCCTCCTTTATTTTTGCCTTCGAGCAGTTGGGGGTCACTCCAAGAAGTTCATAATAATTTTTCGTTGTTGGATGACCAGTGTGATGATGATGATCTGCAGAATAGTATCTACTTGAAGTCATATATTGTTTTTCATGATAATTAGAAAGTATTCGGTTTCTTCTGCTTGCTTGCTGTCTGCAAGAATGTCTTCTGAAAGTACAGCCTTCCAGTTCCAATTGTTGACCTTCATGTCCTTGCAAGTTTTCCGAACACGTTCCTTTATCATTGGATTTGTCTTTGGGGTGATTAGATATATCATAGTAATTTCTTTTTTCTATAAGTGTATAAACAAGTCTGTTGGTTGCAGTTGTCGTGTATACTTGTGGAAAATATTTTTGCATGTTGACAAAAATAATTTTGCGGCTAGCTCTTGAACCGTATACTCGAAAATATATATGATCGTTTTTTTTACTTAATTGATTTAGGTGTGCAATCTAAAACAATGTGCTAAATGTGTATTATTGACGGGACATATATTATGAGTTCACTATCGACAAAATAGAGCACATTATGCCGTTATATTTTATTCGAAAAAAGCAAGTACTTTAGCTTTGCATAAAATATCAACTTCCGGTTATAGACGATTGAGAGAAAAAAGCATGGCAAGTGGAAGACCGGAAAAACAGGCTCCACCGGAGATTGTAAGTCTGTGCTGCCTGTAATAATATGCATTTTAGGCACTGCTTAAAGCTACAGACGCTATACTTAACCTTCTAATATGAACTACCTTATCTCGAAAGATTAAAATATCTAAATATTGCAAGAAAATTATGTCTCCGGTCCAGTCCGGAGGTTTCTTTTTGACAGTCAAGCAGAGATTATTTGGTGTACTATTTCTCCTACACCTCAGTTAGAGATTATTATTGGCGTAGTATATAGGCCTGAAAGAGGAAGGATGTTTAACTTGCAACCAATTAGGGACATAAGGGACCATGGACAAAAGGGACCAGACTAAAGGGTCGCATGTGGGACAAAAGGGACCACATTATGGGACAGAAGGGACCACAGTATGGGACACAAGGAACAATTCAAAAATGAGTTAAAAATGTAGATTTGCATTGATAATCGGTGCTCTAGTACAGAACCTAAAATTGATCAAATATGAAGCAAATCGATGAAGGTGATCAGAATAATTATACTTCTTGTGAAAAAGTTTTATCGTATATATAAATGTCCGGCTTTTACCCCCATTAATATAGTCGCAAAACAATCCAGGGTCGCGAATTGTTATGATTTACGATTGTTTGGGAAAAACAAAGCCTATCGCTAAGTTTTGTAACGCTTTTTTGGAAAGATGCACATTCATACTTTATCAATGAAATAAACTGAATACCTCTTCCAATCGCATTCGTAATAAACGAGTGATTCGAGTGTAGCAAAAAAGTTCTCCCTTTTCTCGCAAAACAATCCAGGGCCGCGCATGTGACATAGATCTATATTCGACTGCTCCACTGCGCATGTCTCGTTCACTCAAACAAGCTATTTTAATGACGGCTGTGGAGTAGTCTAAGATCTATATTTCGGCAAGGTGGTGGTTGGAAGTTCGCTGATTTAACAGTCAAAACTTGTTATTTTGGGGAGGTGTATTTCAAGCAATCTCGGAACCACGCTTGGAAATTAAAGGACCGCGTTAATTTTAAAGGACAGCGCTAATAGCGATTTTGAATTTCAAGCACCGCGGTGCGGTAATTACCCGCCGATCAATCAAAATTGAATACACGCGACTGTGGTACTGCAGACTGATGATTATGCGCCTGTGGGACACGTATTAGAAGTGGTCATAAACAATTTAATAGCGACTAATTACTGATCGTCAGCTAGTTAACAACCCCGTGGGTATATGTCCTATTTGGCACTTATACTGGTGTGAATTGAAAAGTTTGATTGTCCCGAGATTTTTTTTTAGACTAGTCCGACGGGCAACCATTTTTGAAAGCGAGAGTAGCCCGGATTACGTAATAAAACATGAACAACAAAGTGGACATCCTTTTATTTATTGATGTATATGGATTTCTTATAATAGTCTATAAAGTAGTAAAAATACATGTGAAAAGCAATATGATCAAATATCGTGATACTGAATCGTAACGGGCTTGTAGTATCGCGATACTTTTTTTCTGGCGATACCCAGCTCTAGTAGAACTACAAAAAGACATCATGAATTCATTGGAGCCTCCACATCAACAAAACAGTCAAGAAGGTGAACAGTACACTAGGATTCTTGAGAAGGAACCTGAGGATTTTCAACGAACATACTTCTCATTAGTAAGACCCACCCTAGAGTACTGTTCTACTATTTGGAGCCCTCACACCCAAAAGCAAATCAAGAAGGTAGAGATGGTTCAGTGTCGGGCAGCACGGTACATCACTAACCGCTACAGGAACACTATCAGTGTCGCACCTATGTTGGAGCACCTAGACTGGGAGACCCTGGAGTTAAGGCGTACTTAGAGCCAACTCACCATGCTCTTTAAGATTATCCACGGGCTATCGGACATACCAGCATTCGAGTTCCTGACACCTGTATCATCTCCCTACATGTCCAATCACTCTTTGAAATTTAGACAGTTATCTTCTTCCAGCGACTATCTTAAATTTAGTGTTTTTTTTCGCAAGAACAGTTTGTCATTGGAATAGTCTACCAGCCACTGTGGCTGAGGCTCCTGATTTGGTATCTTACAAATAGGGGCTTTCCAAACTTTCATTCTAAACCCTGTCCCAGTTGATTGTTTGTTAGATTCTAGTGATTCTCTAGTGCTATGCTGGTTGGGTGAATTCCTAGGGGTCGCTACGATAGCCAGACAGGACTGATGATGAAGGCCTATCACGCAATTAGCGACTAAGAATATCTTCCTTCCACCTTTCCTATCCATTTTTACTCGTTTTTTCTTCTCACTTTAATTCATTGTTAAGTATATTTGATATTAATTAATGCACAACCAACCCGCGGTGTAATCGTCAATTGTGACGGAAACGTGTACCATACAGATACAGGTATAAACAGGTACTACCTATGCAGTGATTGGGATAGCCAATAACATATATATGTAGGGATGGCAGCGAGTCGGTTATTTATAATCTGGCATATCTGTCACCATTGTAAACACACCTAATTCAAACAGCAATTAACCATGTATCCAAGCAGAAATCCTATATATTTGTTGCATTGATATCTGACAATAAACTTTGATAGTAAAAATACTAAACATGTAAGACATTTGGTCCCCAGGTGTGTGGCAGCTCATTACGTTTATGTTTGAGGCATGGCATTTACAGTGTTTGCCAATACCTACATAGTTTTGATTTTTAAAATGATTGAAATTTGTAGCAATCATCTGGTAGAGTTCCACAAAACTGGGAGCTATTCTTACTATACATTGTTACTGTATTCTAAACTTAAGGCGCCTGTAAAATATTTATATATCTAAAGCTTTTTGAGCTATCTTTTTAATTATTAAATCATTTAGCACTCATTTATGAATGCCATTCTATTTCAGTTTTACAATGAAGATGAGGCAAGAAAATATACATCAAAGTAAGAATATTGAGTTTTAAATATATAGTAATAACATTTATATTGCAACTGTTAATAACACGTAAATAGAGAATATTATGTCAGTGCTTTTTATGCCCCCCGATAGGGTTTCGGGGGCCTATAGTAATCGCACCATCTGTCTGTCCGTCCGTCCACGGTTCTTGTCTGGACCGTAACATCACAACCCCTGCAGGGATTTTTAAATAACATGGCACAAGTGATCACCATAAAGACAATGTGTCTCGCGCAAAACCCAGGTTCGTACCTCAAAAGTCAAGGTCACACTTGCAGGTCATACAGGTCAAAATTTCCGTCCATTCGTTTCCGGACCGTAACGTCACAACCCCTGCAGGGATTTTTGTCTCACCTTTTTGAAGAAAAAAAGATACATAGGTGTTGCTTTTCCGGCGGCGGCGGCGGCAACATTCAATTTTTTCGTTTAGGTCATTTTCTCACAAACTGTATGCACTAGACCTTTCAAACTTTGCTTATAGTTGTATCTTGGGTGGTACATCGCAATGTGACAAAGCAAATGTGGAAGTGACCTTGACCCTCCAAGCAAAGGGCAGATAACTTAATAATTTTTAGGTTCAACTTTTGTGTTTAGGTCACTTTTTCACAAACTGTATGCACTAAACCTTTAAAACATTGCTTATAGTTGTATCTTGAGTGGTACATTGCAACGTGACAAAGCAAATGTGGAAGTGACCTTGACCGTCCAAGCAAAGAGCAGATAACCTTATAATTTTTAGTTTCAACTCTGGCTTTTAGGTCACTTTTTCACAAACTGTATGCAGTAAGACCTTCCAAACTTTGCTTATAGTTGTATCTTGGGTGGTACATTGCAACGTGACAAAGCAAATGTGGATGTGGCCTTCACCATCCAAGCAAAGGGCAGATAACTTTAATTGTTACATTTACATCACTTTCTCATGAACTATAATTATGTACTAGATGTTTTAAACCTAATTTATAGCTTAAACTTAAAGGGGTTAATGCACTATTTTCAAACAAGGTTTATTTTAAAAGGCTCTGAAAAACTTTAAAAAAACTGAAAGAATTCTCAAAGTGCCATGAAAAATAAAGGAGATATGACCTATTGAAAATTTGAAAGAAACATAAATGGAGTCGGCCATCTTTGAACGATGACGTCATCGCGCCTTTTTGCCATATATGGTTTATTGACAAAATGTATTTTAAAGAAAAAAAATCACAGCAAATGAAAAATAATACTACAGTTTATACATTTTACAACTGTATATTTATTTTTAATCAATCTGCAGTGATTTTCTTTGCTTTAAAGACATTTTGTCAATATGCCATATATGGTAAAAAGTCGCGATGACGTCATCGTTCAAAGATGGCGGCCTCCATTTATGTTTCTTTTCAGATTTTCAACTGGTCATATCTCCTTTATTTTCCGAGGCATTTTAATAATTCTTTCAGCTTTTTTCAAGTTTTACCGAGCCCCTTAAAATAAATCGTGTTTGAAAATAGTGCATCAACCCCTTTAATCTTTGGTAGAAAACATATTCTATTTTGACATAGTTGTGTCTTGGGTAGTGCATCTTTTTGGATGCATGGATTTCATCTATGACCTTGACCTACTTTTTGGAGCTGATGATTTTTAGCTCGACTATTCGAAGAATAAGAGAGCTTATGTAATCACCCCGGGGTCGGCGTCAGCGTTGGTGTCGGCGTCCCACATCAAGGTTTGCGTGTAAGCTGTGTTAACAAGTCTATATCTCTTACATTTCTTATCCTAGCACAACCAAATTTGTTCATGGGCTTCCTTATAGCATTATCTTAAGGGCTGCATGAGCAATTTTGGTTCCTGTAACCCATGGGCTCCCATGGAACCCAAATTATGATAGCCCATAAAATGTGCCCCATTTCACATCAAATTTTGCGTGTAAGCTGTGTTTACAAGTCTATATGTCTTACAATTCTTACCCTAGCATAACCAAATTTGGCCATTAGCTTCCTTATAGCATTATAGTAAGGGCTGCTTGAGTAATTTTGGTTCCTGTAACCCCTGGGCTCCCATGGAACCCAAATTCTGATAGCCCTTAAAATATGTCTGTTTCACATCAAATATTGCGTGTAAGCTGTGTTTACAGGTCTATATCTCTTACATTTCTTGTCCTAGCTGAACTAAATTTTGGAATTGATTTCCTTATAGTATGTTGTAAAGGGTTGGATAAGTAATTTTGTCTTCTGCAAATTCTGGGCTCCCATGGAACCCAAATTGTGATGGGCTATAAAATGTGCAATAAAGGCAGATCTAGGTTTGCATGTTAGCATGTATATATCTATAATTTTGGTTTGGGATTTGTTATAGCATTATGCATCTTATTACTTCACCCATATTGGGGCATGGGCTCCCTCCTCCCCCAACCCTTCCCTACCCCCCGCCCCCACTCCCCTCCACACTTTTTTTATTATTTATTGCATTTTTTCCCGGTTCGTTGATTTTTGATGGAGTTGTAGCCTCTTGATGTTTTCTTGTCAGTGCTACTCCTTCTAAACGCCTTGTTGGATTTCGACGAAACTTTGCAGGAAGCATCAGTGAGATGTCTAGTTGTGCATATTGCGCTTTTGTTCCAGTTCGCTGATGTATGACGGAGTTATGGCACTTTGACATTTTTACTTTAAATTTCTTGTTGGCGCTACTCCTCCTAAACGGCTTGTTGGATTTCTACAAAATTTGGCAGGAAGCCTCAGTATGATGTCTAGTTGTGTAAAGCATGGTATATCAATGAAATCTTGGCCAAGTTCGAAAACCAGCTAGATCTTGTTAGTAACGACAGGTTATGGCCCTTGATTTGTTGAAAAATGCTATATTGTATTTTCCTTTGTTAAATCTGTAGTTACTTCATTTTTTATCTGATCTGTACCATATTTGTTTAGAATGTTAATATAAATCCCCCCCAACCCCCCGGACCCATTTTAATGAAATTTCATTCATAGAAGAAAGTGGGACAAATTAAAAAATACCCATGCCAGACTAGACACAGCAGACTTAATGCCCATGATTACCAGGTGAGCGATCTAAGGTTCATCCTATCCCTGTTGTTTTTGCAATGTTTTGAAATAACTACTGATGGGAATTTAATGTCGAAAACCCTTGATATAAGAGCCGTTTTAGCCAGTAGAGCATCCACAGGCCCTCCTGGGCCTCTTGCTTTTAAACAAATGCACTTAAATGTCATCTCAGCAAACGGCAAACTCCATAGTTTTTAGCTCAACTGATCAGAGATCAGCAGAGCTTATGCCGTGGTGCGGCGTCCGTCTTGTCTGTCTGTCCGTAAACTTTTATTTGTAGCGACTTCTCCTCTGAAACTACTGGATGGATATTCATGAAACTTTATAGAAATGTTGTCCATGAAGTCTAGTTGATCCTAGCAAAAATTCATGTTGATGTGAAATCCAAGATGGCCACCAAAGCTAAAAATAGATTCTTAGCTCTACTGATCAGAGATCAGCAGAGCTTATGCCGTGGTGCGGCGTCCGTCGTCCATCTGTCTGTCTGTCCGTCCGTCCGTCCGTCCGTAAACTTTTATTTGTAGCGACTACTCCTCTGAAACTACTGGATGGATATTCATGAAACTTTACAGAAATGTCGCCCATGAAGTCTAGTTGATCCTAGCAAAAATTCATGTTGATGTGAAATCCAAGATGGCCGCCAAAGCTAAAAATAGATTTTTTAAATACAAGTTTGTAGCGTTAGATAATGAAAAGTTGTAGCGACTACTCCTCTGAAACTACTTGACGGATTTTCATGAAACTTCACAGGAATGTTACTCTTGATGTCTAAATGATCCTAGCAAAATTTCAGGTCGGCCGGAAATTCAAGATGGCCGCCACGGCTAAAAATAAATTTTCAAAATACAAGTTTGTAGCGACTACTTCTTGAAAACTATAAGTGATATTGATATGGGACTTTTTCTAAAATGATCAGCATGACATGATGTTGGTCCTTATCAAAAATCGTTTTGATTCGACGTTAAACGTGGCTGCCAGCGGCCATCTTTGTTTACATAGAGTTATATAATGAAAACTTGTAGCGACTACTCCTCTGAAACTACTTGACGGATTTTCATGAACTTCACAGGAATGTTGCTCTTGATGTCTAATTGATCCTAGCAAAATATCAGGTCGGCCGGAAATTCAAGATGGCCGCCACGGCTAAAAATAATTTTTCAAAAAACAAGTTTGTAGCGACTACTTCCTGAAATCAAAATCAATCAGTAGAGCTTCAAGGTCATTGACCTCTTGTTAAAATACAAGTTCTTGAAAACTATAAGTGATATTGATATGGGACTTTTTCTAAAATGATCAGCATGACATGATGTTGGTCCTTGTCAAAAATTATTTTGATTCGACATTAAACATGGCTGCCAATGGCCATCTTTGTTTACATGGAGTTATATAGTAAAAATTTGTAGCGACTACTCCTCTGAAACTACTTGACGGATCTTCGTGAAACTTTACAGGAATGTTGCTCTTGATGTCTAGTTGATCCTAGAAACATTTCAGGCCGGCCGGAAATTCAAGATGGCCGCCACGGCTAAAAATAGATTTAAAATAAATAAATTTGTAGCGACTACTTCTTGAAAACTGTAAGTGATATTGATATGGGACATTTTCTAAAATGATCAGTATGATATGACGTTGATCCTTATCGAAATTTATTTCGATGCGACTTTAAACATGGCCGCTAGCAGCCATCTTTGTTTACATATATTTATATAGTAAAAACTTGTAGCGACTACTCCTCTGAAACTACTTGACGTATTTTTATGAAACTTCACAGGAATGTTGCTCTTGATGTCTTATTGATCCCAGAATTTTTTTAGTTCGGCCGGAAATTCAAGATGGCTGCCATGGCTAAAAACAGATTTTTAAAAAAAAGTTTGAAGCGACTACTTCTTGAAAATTGTAAGTGATATTGATATGGGACTTTTTCTAAAATGATCAGCATGACATGATGTTGATTCTTGTCAAAAATTATTTTGATTCGACATTAAACATGGGCGCCAGTGGCCATCTTTGTTTACATAGAGTTTGTATAGTAAACATTTGTAGCGTCTTCTCCTCCGAAACTGCTTGATGGATTTTCATGAAACTTCACAGGAATGTTGCTCTTGATGTCTAGTTTGTCCTACCAAAATTTTAGATCGGAGGTAAAGTCAAGATGGCTGCCACGGCTAAAAATAGATTTTAAAAAACAAATTTGTAACGACTACTTCTTGAAAACTGCAAGTGATATTGATATGGGACTTTTTCTGAAATGATCAGCATGACAAAATGTTGATCCTTGTCGAAAATTATTTGGATTCGACATTAAACATGGCTGCCAGTGGCCATCTTTGTTTACCTAGCATTATATAGTAAAAACTTCAACTTGTAGCGACTACTCCTCTGAAACTACTTGACGTATTTTTATGAAACTTCACAGGAATGCCGATCTAGCTATCAAAATCTATCAGTAGAGCTTCAAGGTCATTGACCTCTTGTTAGTTACTAAAATGTTTACAAACTTTCATTGAAGCATCATTGACCGTTTTATTTTTAAGTCCAGCCCCCGTTAGGCGAGACATGTGAACAGGGCTTCCACTAAGGTTCAAATTTAGGAAGTTCGAACTTCCTGTGTATCAAATTTGGATGTTCATGGGGAAAATTTAGGAAGTTCAAGTGTTTGGGCATGGCATTCATACTCCGTCTTTGAGTCAGTGATTCCGCTTTGTGGTGAGGGAAACAACACATCTAAATTGTTAAAAAGTAAAAAAGTATATTTATAATCATCTATATGTTTATAAAAGAAAATATTTGATGACATTATATAAACGGTTTCAAACTAAAAATACTTAATTTGCGTGCCATACCCCACCCACAAGTTTTATACAGTGAATTGCATTTTGCAAACAGTTTTCAATTTATCAGTCCAGGAAAGCTTTTAAATTGGCATACATTAATGAAAGGTATGTAAAACTGTCAAGTGTAGGAATAAATGTAACAGATTCTTTAATTTATTATCAAAGCATTCGACTGTTTTTGCCAGTGATAATTTCACTTCCGTGTTTAGTCTCCTTTCGCGAAGAGTTCTTTCCCCTAGGTTAGAGATTATTAAATATTGTTTGTCTATCAGTACTTCGTTACTATTTGTAACTTTGATAAATACATAGAAAAATGACACAAAAATATAAAAGAAATAGCCTAAAAAGTATAATCTGTTTGTGTAAGGAGTTTCAACCTAGTGGTTAATGAATATAAATGAAGCAATTTGGTATCGAGATTATATTGCTACTTTCATTTTGTGAAATGCGCGGCTAGGCCAATTATCTAATTAACACTCTCCTCTCACCAGCCATGCGTGTGACCCTTGATAAAAACTGGATAAAACCGGTTTTACCTGTCAATTACAGGCTCCACTGAGTTTTAATTGCTTTACAACTTGTTAGTCGGTAGTCTATTATAAATTAGATTAGATGGGCGGGGCTATAATCGGTAATTTACAGATTATGGGACGTCCTTAGTAAAGAATCGCGGTGTACTTTGAAGTTTTTGGAAGTACACTGTACGCCCTCGATGTTAATTTTCGGCGTACAACTACGATTTTTGGACGTAATTTACGGCCGTACGCCCGTTAACGGAAGCCCTGTGTGAATCCACCGATTTCTTGTTAAATAACTTGGCACAAGTGATCACCATAACAAGACAATGTGTCGCGCGCAAAACCCTGTTCACCAAGGTCAAGGTCACACTTGGAGGTCAAAAGTTAAATCGTGTCTGGTCAGTAACTCTGGCATTCATGGGCGGATTTTCAAATAACTTGGCACAAGTGCTCACCACAACAAGAAGATGTGTCACACACAAATTCCAGGTCTGTGGTACCAAGGTCAAGGTCACAGTTAGAGGTCAAAGGTTAGATCGTGTCTAGTCAATAAATTTTGCATGCCTGGACGGATTTTCAAAAAACTTGGCACAAGTACTCACAACCAAACGATGTGTCACGCACAAAATCCAGGTCCGTGGCTCCAAGGTCAAGGTCATACTCAGAGGTTATACTCAAAGGTCACTTCGGGGGCATTTGTCACTTACAGTTGTTACTATCAAGTTTATTAGGCGAGGCTTAGAAAACGAGGCTTAGAAAACGAAGAATGCATTGAAAACATTCTTCGTTTTCGTGCCTTGCCTACTTGATAGTAAAAGGCACTGACATAATATTCTATTTATCATGCAGATTATCCACATTTTCTGTATGATTTGCTGTTTTTACCTATTTAGTGGTATACTACGCTTGTCGAGGATGCCGCCATGTTGTTTTCTTGTTTTATGACGTCGGATAACGTTTAATATGTGACATCAGATAACGTTACGTACAATGAACACCGAGGGATTCCGCATTTATTTTTCTTTATTAGTCAGTGCCTAATGAGTCAAAATTATTAGGTCACAAAAGTGCATATAAAAGTGCATATCTGCATGATAAATTACAACTTTAACATAAACATTTATTTTTGCTTTATGTTCATACTGTATAGTCCCTAATAACCCCCCCCCCCCCTTCTCCCCCAACACACACACACCCCTCCACCCCCACACACCCGTCACATTTTTAAAAAGGGGGGGCATTTATTTGAGACCAAAAATACATAATTTAACTTAAAAATCAAACATTATTTAATGATTTTCTTCAGCAAGAAAACCAAAGTCCGCATATCAATCAATTAATGCATCGGAATTTAAGTTTTCTAGTGATTTTGTGTGTTTCATTGTGAATGAAGCAGATTATCTTGCATCTTTTGGTGTTTTAAAAAAAATGTTTCTGAAAAAATGGTGGGATGCGTTTATAAGGGGAGGTGTGTTTATTAGGGATTATACGGTAATAATTTGGTTTGTTACGCATTTATGCCCTTGCTAACAACGTTGGAGGAGGGGGCATATAGTGCTAGACTTTTCCGTTCCTTCCTTACGGCCATTCCATACACTCTGGTTCTCTGGGAGTCTGCAATAGACGATTAGGTCAAAAAGATATTTGGCAGAAAGGTTCACCACATGTAGACATAGTGTCGCATTTTACTCTTGCCCGCTTAGGTTCAAGGTCACAGCGATATTCAAAGCTCTATGTATATAATGTTCACCACATGGAGACAGAGTGCCGCATACAACTCCCACATACCTAGGGTCACCACATGGAGACAGAGTGCCGCATACAACTCCCACATACCTCGGGTCACCACATGGAGACAGAGTGCCGCATACAACTCCCACATACCTAGGGTCACCACATGGAGACAGAGTGTCGCATACAACTCCCACATACCTAGGGTCACCACATGGAGACAGAGTGTCGCATACAACTCCCACATACCTCGGGTCACCACATGGAGACAGAGTGTCGCATACAACTCCCACATACCTCGGGTCACCACATGGAGACAGAGTGTCGCATACAACTCCCACATACCTAGGGTCACCACATGGAGACAGAGTGTCGCATACAACTCCCACATACCTCGGGTCACCACATGGAGACAGAGTGTCGCATACAACTCCCACATACCTCGGGTCACCACATGGAGACAGAGTGTCGCATACAACTCCCACATACCTCGGGTCACCACATGGAGACAGAGTGTCGCATACAACTCCCACATACCTCGGGTCACCACATGGAGACAGAGTGTCTTATACAACTCCCACATACCTCGGGTCACCACATGGAGACAGAGTGTCGCATACAACTCCCACATACCTAGGGTATAAATGAAGCTTGGTAGTCTTAATTCAATAACCAATCAGCAGTGAGTATTTTAATAAACCATGTTAGATATTTTTACCAGATGTTGTTGATTACTGGTATTATCTTTTACCTTTCATGAATTATTTTATTTTCCAACCAGATGCTGTTGATTATAGTCTATATTGCCACTATATGTTATTATTTTTATCCCAGTTCTCGTATGATTGAGATACAGAGTCAGCTGTCGGAACGCGCCATAGAGCTACTGGCCCTCCCAGAAGATACAGCTTGCTTCATTCTTGATGTCGGGTGAGTTAGTGAATCAGTTTGAGCTTGCCCGTTGCACAGAAGACTCATATTACGAACAACTTGTGTTAGGATACACTAAATACATCAGTCAGAATATCTTGAAATGATGGCCATAACACCGAACGTTTGTTAGATAATACTTCCCATCAGCATCATACACATATACAAACATTAGGCCTAAAAAAAAATATGTGTGTTTCCGGTTTCCCGACCGACCCTACTTTTCACCGCCGACCCTAAATATTTTTAGCGAGATAAAAAAAAGAAAAAAGATATTACAATCAAACAACAAATATTTTTATTCAAATCATAATTTTTTTAGCATCAATTTAACATGAACTTAACAAGTGTCAAACAGTTTGTATCCTGATGAGACAGTTGTTAAGCATCGAATCTGTATCCAAACTGTTTGCAAAGGTTATCAAGAAGTTGCCTTAGTACAGAAATGGCATAATATATGCGAACAATATATATAAAAAAAAAATATCTAAAAAAACAACTTTTTCCTATCTATCTACCCTAACTTTTTGACAGGGTGAAACCAGAAACACACATATTTCTTTTTTAGGCCTTATCAAAAGACCCAATTACATTTAAATGCCTCTGGAAGAAGAATACACTCACTGTATTGAGTTTTCTAAGAAATATTCTATTATAAGAAGATTATTTCCATGATATGGGCAGGGTCAGTGTAACTGTTCCAATCTGACAATTCATAGTCAACATCTTGACAATGATTTTAATATTGAATTAAATTGAATTGGTTTTATAATCGCACCATCAGCTAATGTTATATGGAGGAAGACCCCAGGTGCCCCTCCAGGCAATTTTCGGGCACGACAGGCACCTGGGTAGAAGCATCGAAATCCGCAAGCCGGCTTGATAGCTTCCTCACATAGGACAATGAGTGATAATGATTTTAGATAAAAAGTAGTTATACATTGGATATTTGAAAATACTGTTAATCTTGGATATTTGAAAATACGTTCACTGTTGGGCTAGATTATTTTTGCAAAAGTTGTATTTACTTTCTAGCTGTAGTATACATGGCTGATGGCAGTTGATAGTGATAGTTCAACATATGTACTTAATTATTATTTCTACCGCAGTTGTGGTTCAGGACTAAGTGGTGAAAGTTTGACGGACCAGGGACATTACTGGGTGGGTGTTGACATCAGTCCTCATATGCTTGGTAAGTGAGGACCAGGGACATTACTGGGTGGGTGTTGACATCAGTCCTCATATGCTTGGTAAGTGAGGACCAGGGACATTACTGGGTGGGTGTTGACATCAGTCCTCATATGCTTGGTAAGTGAGGACCAGGGACATTACTGGGTGGGTGTTGACATCAGTCCTCATATGCTTGGTAAGTGAGGACCAGGGACATTACTGGGTGGGTGTTGACATCAGTCCTCATATGCTTGGTAAGTGAGGACCAGGGACATTACTGGGTGGGTGTTGACATCAGTCCTCATATGCTTGGTAAGTGAGGACCAGGGACATTACTGGGTGGGTGTTGACATCAGTCCTCATATGCTTGGTAAGTGAGTTGCTGGAAGTAAAATATTGAAAAAATAATTCTTACAAAAGGTTTTAAAAAGGAGTTCATTCAGTGGCATAGGAGCATTTCAGATATTGGGGTGCCAGAGGGTGTTTAGGGATGGGGGAGCGGGAGTGAACAGTTTCAATATTTGAACATATGTCAACATTTTCTTTTTGCTAATTCCCTTGTGTCTGTAAAATTTCAGGACAAAAGCACGTTTTTAATGGATACAACACCTAGTTTGACACTGGGGGCCTAATCATACTCAGGCCCCGCTCTCTGAATATACAGATGCTCGCATTTATCAGTGTTCTTACACTTGCCAAAATACAGCTGAAATTCTAAGTTACTAACCATGTACTTCTTATATATTTCACAATCAGATGTAGCAGTAGAGCATGAGACAGAGAAGGTCTTGATGCTAGTGTGTATAATAGTCTGTCTTAAAAGTTGCATATATAATATATTTCAACTTGCAGATAAGACACATAGAGTAGGGGCGTAGCTTGGCCTTTTTGACGGAATAGGCCCGCAGTTAAAGTAATTATGCTAGGTGGTCCAGGGACATGCCCCCACCCCCCTCACACCTTCAAATTTTTTTAATGTTAGAATGCATTAGGTGCGTGCTGACGTATATTTTAGACTTTAAGAAAGGCAAAGATAACTAAACAAATATATATGAAAATGATATTTTCTGGTTACTACGCCGTTATACAGTTTTGGATTTTTTAATTTTTCTATTTCTGAAAATTAGGCGTAGGCCCGGGCCTACAGTATATTGAATCACTGTACATATTGGAGAAAAAGGGATAATTCATCTAATTGCTGTTTATTTATACTTCATGATGCAGATGTCGCAGTAGAGCGTGAGACAGAGGGCGATTTGTTGCTAGGGGATATGGGAGAAGGCATGCCATTCAAACCGGGTACATTTGATGGGGTCATCAGGTAATAACATAAAATTTGAAGATTTATCTATGTTTCATGATGAGACCTGTCCAATGAAATTGACAAATACTTCTTCTAGATACGAATGGTATAAGGTTCTGCTGTATTCAAACACAATGGGAAAATAGTGGTGAATATTATACAATTATGGACTTTTCAGCTGTTATACATGATGTGATATGCACCAAAAAAATCATTATTGACCGAGGCGATAGCCGAGGTCAATAATGATTTTTTGGTACATATCAACATCATGTATAACAGCTGAAAAGTCCATAACTGTTTTATTATATAACCCTCAATTTATCATATTGTTTTGATATTGACCAACTTAAAAGAAAAGAAAAGAAACTGTTACTATTTATAAAACTGGTCAATATCAGAAAAAAACAGGTCAATATCGCTAGATATTTTTTCTAAAAAATTACTTTTTAGCCAATGAAAACGCGTCTATTTATAGGTTATATAATAAAGCTGTTTATTGCCGGATGTAGTTTAAATGTATGCCAGCTCATAACATGTTGCATTCAATATAATGGGCAGTTTGCTTCATTGTTCATTTCCATAAGATACAACTTGAGGTTTACATGTAAAATACAATTTCATAAAAATGTACTTAATGAATCCAGGTAGCATACTAATCCAGTGGCTGTGTAATGCAAACACTATATAACATGTATTCTGCAGTATATCTCATAATCTGCCCTCCAGTGGCTGTGTAATGCAAACACTATATAACTTGTATATTCTGCAGTATGTCTGCCCTCCAGTGGCTGTGTAATGCAAACACTATATAACATGTATATTCTGCAGTATGTCTGCCCTCCAGTGGCTGTGTAATGCAAACACTTTATAACTTGTATAGTCTGCAGTATGTCTGCCCTCCAGTGGCTGGGTAATGCAAACACTATATAACTTGTATATTCTGCAGTATGTCTGCCCTCCAGTGACTGTGTAATGCAAACACTATATAACATGTATTCTGCAGTATATCTCATGATCTGCCCTCCAGTGGCTGTGTAATGCAAACACTATATAACTTGTGTATCTGCAGTATATCTTCCCTCCAGTGACTACATATAATGCAGTCACTGTACATGTATATAACTCTCCAGTACTAGTGACTACATGTTATGCAAACATTGTATATAACTTGTATATTCTTCAGTACGTCTGCCCTCCAGTGACTACATGTAATGCAACCAATGTATATAACTTATGTATTGTTCAGTATATCTGCCCTCCAGTGACTACATGTAATATTGTATATAACTTGTATATTCTGCAGTATATCTGCCCTCCAGTGAATGTGTAATACAAACACTGTATTCTGCAATATATCTGCACTCCAGTGGCTGTGTAATGCAGACACTGTATATAACTTGTATATTCTGCAGTATATCTGCCCTCCAGTGGCTGTACAGTAATGCAGACACTATAAAACTTGTATATTCTGCAGTAGATCTGCCCTCCAGTGGCTGTGTAATGCAAACACTGTATATATAACTTGTATATATTCTGCAGTATGTCTGCCCTCCAGTTGCTGTGTAATACAAACACTATATGACTGTATTCTGCAGTATATCTGCACTCCAGTGGCTGTGTAATGCAGACACTGTATATTCTGCAGTATATATGCACTCCATTGAATGTGTAATACAAACCCTGTATATAACTTGTATATTCTGCGGTATATCTGCACTCCAGTGGCTGTGTAATGCACACACTGTATATTCTGCAGTATATCTGCCCTCCAGTGGCTGTGTAATGCAGACACTGTATATAACTTGTATACTCTGCAGTATATCTGCCCTCCAGTGGCTGTGTAATGCAGACACTGTTTATAACTTGTTTATTCTGCAGTATATCTGCACTCCAGTGGCTGTTTTATGCAGACACTGTATATAACGTATATTTGGCAGTATATCTGCCCTCCAGTGGCTGTGTAATGCAGACACTGTATATAACTTGTATATTCTGCAGTATATCTGCCCTCCAGTGGCTGTGTTATGCAGACACTGTATATAACTTGTATATTCTGCAGTATATCTGCCCTCCAGTGGCTGTGTAATGCAGACAAGAAGTATCACCATCCACCAAAGCGATTATTAAAGTTCTTCTCCACTCTCTATGCGTGTATGGTAAGTTGTTCCTTCATTGTATGTCAGAGAATTTTTAGTTTTGTGTCTTAGTGTTAGAGAAGTCATGGGTTCAATCACGGCCGGGTCACACCAAAGATGTAATAAAGATGGTTCCAGTAGCTCCTTTTCTTGACATTCAACATATAACTAGGACTGGTTGATCATTCAGGATAATGTGAGTGAATCATTAAGCTTACTGCTTCATGTAGTTTCTGCAATGTTTAAGTTTCACTTTGAAAAACATTAAACTGTATACCGTAAACACAAATTTGATTACATCATTTTTTATCCAACAATTCAGATGAAGCCTGAAACAGAGCAATGCTGTGTCTTAAAATTGTAACATACCTTGCAAAAAAATAATTAAAAACTATGAACATTGGGTTCTTTGTTCTATACAGGCAAGAGGTACCAGGGCTGTGTTCCAGTTATATCCAGAGAACAGTGCACAGGTGAGTTCTCACACTGCTTGAGTTCTTACACTGCTTGTGAAGTTTGCTATAAACATAGTAAAGCAGATCAAATACATGTATTTAAAGTGAGTCAAATTAGGGCTGTTTCAGAAAACACAGTGGTGGTGTAGTTGGTGACAACTGGTAGTCTTTATGTAGCTGGCTGTATTTTTAACTAAAATAAATGGATGGTCATGTTTTGTTAGAAGGGCTATTGTAGAAAGAAAAGACAGTGTTGGCAGCATTTTTTCCATCACCTATAGACTTTGATTTCCATTTCAGTTACATTTTGATGGTGCCAAACCTATTTTGTCAGCTTAATTTATATCGGAACTTCTACTGGACTAATTTTCATTAAACTTTGTATGCATGTTTGTATTGGGATTGGTCGTACACGTTATTGAGTTTGAAACAATAGATCAAAGGTCAAGGTCACCATTGGCCAATCACAGTGTGACCTAAAATGGTTAATTGACATCTGAGTTGTTATTTTAAGTTCTACCGAAGCAATCTATATGAAACTTTGTAAAGATGCTTGTATAGTGAATGAGCATACATTAACATGGCATACAGTAACGCCTGTTGTGTTTGAAGTCGGTCAAAGGTCAAGGGCATGGTAAACAGACATTTCTAATCCCTTAAGGTTATATTTTTCCCCAATTCTATGTAACCATTCCTATTAAAGATGGATTACATTCTCAAAAGGCTGAAATTCTTCAGCACTGCATGTCTAATAAGGCATGTTACACCCAAATCTTTCTGTGCTTTGATTTTCGTAATTACCAAGCACGTCTAATTGATTAAATTACTTTTCACTTATGTTTATATGTGTTTATAACAGCTGATATTTTCTTATAACAGTTGGAGTTGATTACACAGCAGTCCATGAAGGCAGGGTTCACAGGAGGTTTGGTGGTCGACTTTCCAAACAGTACAAAAGCTAAAAAGTATGACATACAGACTAATACTACTGTTAATATAACAAAAACAATTCCGGTTTTACTGATCACAGATCAGCAAAGCTTATGTGATGGGGCATTATGTGTTTGTCTGTCTGTAAATGTTTTTGTGATCACTATTGTGAGAACTGCTGATCAGAACTTTACACATCACAAAAACATTCCTTTTGATGTCTACTGAAACTCAGTTTTGTGTTATGACCATGAGATTACTGCTCTACAACTCTCGGTCAGAGATATTGATAAAGGATCCTTAGGTGATCAGCGTGACATGTTGTTTGTCCAAATTAAATTAATGTTCATGAAACATTTTTCATTTTGTTGAAAAACCGTCGGCCCTAAAAAAATAACATTTCTAAAACTTTTTCATTTTATTGTAAAACCGTCAGCCGCAAAAATTTAACATTTCTGAAACTTTTCCATTTTATTGTTAAACTGTCAGTAGCAGAAACGTAACATTTCCCGAAACTTCTTCATTTTGTTGTAAAACTTTGGATATATCCACATTCATTATGACAAGTCACTACATGAATATATAAGGAAAAAAGTCATAGTTTCAGTTCAAAAGACACTGGTTTATCTTATCATTCATTATGACCTTTTTATGTCTTCACCAAACTTTGCATTTCTATACTTATGACAATAGCATTGTGTCACATATTCTGGAACAAGGCCCTGGGAAGACAGCACATGCTCAAGAAATCTAGTCTCATTAATATCGAAAACAGCAGATTCTGAAGAGAAATATTTGGTAGCAGCAGGTCCATACTTCTTATAAACACTGGTTTCTCTTGATCTTTTAATCCCTCAATATTTGAATAAATGTTTGTATATTTCAGGATGTTTTTATGTTTATTTGCTGGAGGCCAGTCCCAGCAGTTACCTAAAGGTCTTGGTGCAGAGGACACTCAGTCCAGTAAATCACAGATAGCGTACTCAGACAAAAGGTTAGACATGCATGATATACAACTTATCGCAGTACTAACACCCATCATCTTGAAGAGCTATATAGGGGTTAAAAGTTAAATGTATATTGTGTATTAAACTCTTGTTTCCCTCCTTTTATGAAAGGCATGTTGTTGTTTTTTTTGTATTTTTTTGTTGTTTTTTTCAGTTACCAAATAGGTAACCCATTTATTCTCCCTGTGAATGAGTGTGTTGTGGGTCAGGGAGGGCCATCCCACCGCACACTTTACAAAGAAAATTATAACAATATAAAATAGTTGTCACAACACTCACTCATTCTGATACTCTCTTTCCTCTAGTTTCAGTATATATATGTTTTTCTCTTTGAAAAAATAAACTAAGTAAGATGGGGAAATCTTTTCTATTATTAATTTTCAAAATATATGGGTTACCAATTAACTGTCCAGTAGACACACCCTCTGTAAGATTGTTTATAATAAATCTTTAAGTCCAGTTTAATCTGGATTGATTCAGATAATCAGTTGTCAGGATCTTGGTATTAATTTTTGCATACTGTTAATAGTATATTAATCTTCTAGTGCCTCTTTATAGTTTGTCAATTTTTCCGAAAATGATTCCAAGGTATTATTTTTGACGGCTATACATTTAAGGGATTCATATGAATGCTTAAGTCTGTTCTTCATAGCAGTGAGGTATAGTGATTTGTTCAGATGTTTTGATGAAAAAATATAATATTTGATTTCTATAATAATGTAAAGATCAGTTGATGATAGGTTTTTTCCAATATTGAATAAAAATAGTTCTTCTATAAATGTAATATGTATATGCTTAGTTAGTAACCAGGCCTTGATTTCAGTAAGAAATGTTTGTGTTTCTGGACATGACCAAAGCATATGTGGAATGGTCTCGGGTTGGTGGCAAAAATTACAAAGTGGACTGTCAATGGCTTTAATTGTAAATAGGTATTTTTTTGTTGGTAATATTCTATGGTTGATCCTTACTTGAAACCATTGAAGTCTTGTACTAAGTTTATATATAAAAGGGGACATATAAATATCTTTCCATAAGTGATTTTCAATGTTATAAATGTTATCCCACTTCTGTTTAGATGTAGGTTTATCTTCATTTTTGTTTAGTATATCATATATGTTTTTGGTTCCTTTGGTGTTTTTAGTTAGAAGTGCAACATTAGCTAATATTAATGGATTTTGTAGCTTTTTATGGAACTTCTTAATATTTTGTTTAACGGCATACCCTTTAATTGATGCAACTATTCCATTATATTGAATAAAATTTGTTCTAACATTGTACAACTCCTTAAATTCTAGTTCTGAGTAGAAGTCTCCATTGTCTTTAACTAAATCATTTATAAGAAATATGCCTTTGTTATACCATGACTGAATGAATATAGCATTCCCACCAATTTTGAGATTATCGTTATGAAAAATAGGACTTGCTAGAAATTGTTCAGCAGTTTCAGGCTGATTTTTTTCATTAATATATGCATATGATTTTAAAACATCAATCCAAAATGGATTTTTTATCTCTGCAATTAGTATCTCTGTATATGTTTTCCCAAAACTTGTTATATTTTTTAAGTTGAGTGTATGCTCAATAATCTGTATCCATTTACCACTTGTAAGTATCCATCTTCTTAACCATGTTGCTTTAAGACCATAAATAAAAGCCTTTAAGTTAATCATTTTAAGCCCTCCTTCAAAGTATTTTTTTACCAGAACACTGTGTTTTATTTTTGCTGGTCCTTCCCATAAGAAATCATAAAAAATTGTATTTATTTGTTTTATAATATTATCATTAGGGTTTGGAAGTGATATAAATAAATGGTTAAACATAGGCAGAAGAAGGGATTTTATTACTGTTATTTTTCCAAATGGGGTTAAGTATCTACGCTTCCATTGTTTGATTAAGTTGAAAGGCATGTTATCATCATTAATTAAAAATTTCGCAAGGATAATAATAATATTTCAAGATCATTTCCTTATTACTGGCCATGAACCCAATATCGCAGCATTAATTCGCCAACTGTGTTTGATTTCACCTGTCAATATTACATAATTAGGCTTTAATACTATTGTTCAGTATTAAATTGGACCAACTGATGCTTTAGGCTACATAATGTAGAACAGCTGTGTTTTATTGTATGAAAACTGACTATATATAATAATGAAAAGAAATCGGTAGAACGGATGGATGCTCCCTGAATAAAGGTACACATGTGAAATACAATCGGATGAGAAATGTAGGATGAGTTGAGTTGACAAGCTCTTTATAAAAAAAAAAATTGCAAAGTCACAAAATGCAGCCCATTTTTTTTTTAACAAGACATCCTGAAAATATGCGCTACTAGAAATAATACTGATACTTCCTATAAAGTTTGATATCAGATGAAAAACTTGAGGAGTTGAGCGGACAAGCTTTAGAATCGAAAAACTTCGAAGTCCCATAACTATGCCAAAATTCATTTAACCGGAACGTCCTGACAATATGCACTACTGTGAAAATTTGATGAAAAACATAGGAGTTGAGCGGACAAGCTTTAGAATCGAAAAACTTTCAAAGTCCCATAAAATCGAAAAACTTTGAAGTCCCGTAACTCCGCAAAAAATCATCCAACTTCAGAGTTTCTCCGCCAAAAATCATTCTTCAAATCCCATAACTCCGCAAAACATCATTCAACCGGAACATCCTGACAATATGCGCTACTAGGCATCATACTGAAACTTCCTATAAAGTTTCATGAAAATCGGATGAAAAATGGAGGAGTTAAGCGGACATGGTTTACATCTGAAAAACTTCGAAGTCCCGTAACTCCGCCAAAAAATCATTCAGCCGGAACCTTCCGGCAATATGGGCTACTAGACATCATACTGATACTTCCTATAAAGTTTCCTGAAAATCGGATGAAAAACGTAGGATGAGTTAAGCGGACAAAAAAAAGCGGGACATGCGCACGAACGCACAGACGTACGGATGGACATGATGGCAACTATATGCTCCCCCAAAATTTCGGGGAGCATAAAAACAAGTTGACTGGTTTGATTTGTTTGATTGGGTGTATAATTATGTTGCCTGTGTAGCCTGACAGACACTATGAGGGATCATTTTGTCGTCGTCTGTCACACTTTTACCCGACGTCCGTCTCACTTTAATCCGTCGTCTGTCACACTTTAACCTGCACCCTGACCTTAGCCATAACTTGAAAAGTATTACACTTATTTTCATGAAATTTCATCTTACATATATCCAATACTCTTTCATTTTCGTTTCTGCAGCCTGACCTAGCTCATAACTTTAAATAAGCATGTGGTAGGCGACACAAGTGTTCCGTGAAAAAGCTTTCTAGTTTGTACAAAACATTTATAAGACTGTGATACAATTTTAAAAATAGAATATGTGCCCCATTTATGATGTTTATTATGAGGGCTACTCCATTAAAACATACGTGGGAACCCAGGAAGGCAGTTTTGAAATTGAACATCCATCCATAGATGCAAAATTGAGTTTAAAGAAGAACCAAATTTCTTAAAATATAGTTCACCCATAGATGTTTATCACCCATAAATTTCAATTTTGCCTTTCTGGGTCCCAGGTATGTTTTGATGGAATAGCCCTGAGTTTATGGTGATTATCATCAGCTGTACTGTACCAGTAATCATCACCAGTTTATGTAAATCATGGTACAGTTTTCTTGCAGATCATGACACAAAAAGGGAGTAATAATCAGATTGCTGAACATTTGTCATTAAAAAAATGACCTGATGAAAAACTTGACAAAAGAAAAAAACACGAGAATTGACCTAGTGAATTATACATCTGTTGACCATGTTTTTTCTTCACAGCCTCGAATGTATTCCTTCCTTAGTCTGACAGTAGTCAGTGTGTGGCAGGACTGGAATGACCCGTCTGACGATGTCTGTGTTATTTTATCATATTGATTGAATATTTGTACTTGCTTTGTTTTAAAATAAAAAGCTCCATTTTGAAGTGTTCTTCTTTTAAACTCTACTTAAGGCAGTATATATATTTTTGATTCTTATTATTCAGGGAGAGAAGTAGAAATGCCAGGGGCAAGTCATTAAAGAAGAGTCGTGATTGGATTCTTGAGAAAAAGGAAAGGCGAAGAAGACAGGGGAAGTAAGTCATGGTTGAAATAAAATAAAAATTGGAAGTTTAAAGTAGATAAACTGGAAAAGTTCACAACCAAGCAGTTATACCTGATGTGTGATGTATAAAGTAATGTACGTGTTTCAGTCACAATTTGTAATTAAAGTATTGGTAATTGAATTGAATATGCATCAAATTGAGTTGGTTACTCGTAATTCAATTCCAAACAGCGGTAGGACGACGATAACAAATACAAGTATTGTACCAGGCTTATTGTAATAGCAGTTTGTAAACAGTGCAATGTTTTCAACGCCTTAGAAAAAGAAGCATGAAAAAATAGTTGTTTTGGCTTGTGTACTGGTCGGTATATAACAAAACACGAAATGTTGGGAATCAAATACATGTTATATTGAAATATTCTTAACTTCTGAAGAATAGTAGAACGCCATTAATTAAACAGTTGTTCTGACCCACATCCTGAGGATATTTGAAATGGCAAGATATGAAAACAAGATAGTTAATTTGTTTCAGGAGTATGACTCCTAAACCATTTAGAGTATCTTCATCAAATTTGCTATACATATCAACCTTGTGTTCTTGATGTTCATATTTCCTTATCTCAATATTTAATGTGTTTTCATGGAAACAAGATAGTAAACTTGTTATTCATATTAGTCGTAGAAACAAAGTAAAGCGAGTTTGTCAAAATACTTGTTTCAGAAAAGTATTGATTGATTGATTGAATTGGATTTTATAGTCGCACCAACAGCTAAGGTCATATGGCGACTTTCCAGCTTCCATTGGTGGAGGAAGACCCCAGGTGCCCCTCCGGTCAATTTTCGTGCTCGGGCGGGCACCTGGGTAGAACCACCGACGTTCCGCAAGCAGAAAAGTATTAAAATGGTCTATTGAAGAATCTTGATATATTAACATAGTGGCCTGATGGTGCCTTTTGCTCTAAGGTATATTCATTATATTTATAATTACTATTTGTGTTATCATGGTTGAGCATAAAACCATTCTTGTGAAACTTAACTTAACTTATCAATATTTGTTTTACGTTGAAGTGTTTTCATCTCATTTAATTTCAACATTTATTTTATTTCAGAGAAGTCAGAACAGATACAAGGTTTACAGGAAGAAAAAGAAAGTCCAAATTTTAAATTCTTTAGATTTTGTTGTTTTTAAATTTAAAAAAGAGAAATACAAGATAGTCATTATTTTCCTTTTAAACCATTAAGACAAAATGGCTTGCCAAGTGCAGTGAGTGACTCTAACTCACGTTTCCTATGACTCCACAGTATCAACATGGTTTTAGCTAAAATAACTCTGAGAGGAGAATTTCAATGTGAAAAAAATTATGTTTGAACTTTATTTCACAAATGAATTAATTGTTTAACGTCTCATCAAGGCATTGTTGAAGAAACTAACCCACACAATAATGGCAAAATTACACTATCAGAACTCTATCCAGGTGTTCAGGTATTATAATCATGTATATATGCGGATTAAAAGTAGAAGTTTATTCACAGCTTCTTAAAATAACTGCGATTGAAAATGCGTACAATGAATTACAAGTTGGTTAACACTTAATTCGACGCTTCAGTTTTGGAGTTTAGTCTCGCTGGTTAAAGCCGTTTATATTGTGTCTATTGAGTTTGGATTCTCAACATATGTAATATATATGGAAACCTCGTCGTCAGTAGGTTTAGAAATGGTATATATCTGTTGTAAAATTTGGCTGTTGATGGCAGGATAGGGATTTGAAGGTTTTTTCAAACCGCCCCATAGGAGAGAAAGGATACAAAGGCATCTGACGACAGTGCCAAACTCCTACTGAATCTGACGACAGTGCCAAACTCCTACTGAATCTGACGACAGTGCCAAACTCCTACTGAATCTGACGACAGTGCCAAACTCCTACTGAATCTGACGACAGTGCCAAACTCCTACTGAATCGATGCCTATTGATCATTAACATGCACCGAGGTTAAGACTCCGATACGTGGGATAACACGGTTAGTCCCCATTCAACAGATGAGACATTTTGTGCTTATTTTTTGCCAGCAGAGCTTAGGTGGAGGAAAAAAATACCTGTGTTTCTGGTTACCCGACCGTCCCTATTTTTTGGCGCCGACCCTACAGTTTTTTATCATAAAAAAAAAAATTAAAAAAAAATGTCCGTGTTATTTGTTGAAAACAAACATGTTTTAAGTTTTCCTGAAAAAATGTCCCAGAGTAATGTAGTTATAGACAATGTGTGAAGCTCTCTCTGGTCAACATATGATACCTAACTGCTTTCATAAATTTTTTCTCTGGCCAAATTCGGAGAATTATTTACAAATCTGAGCTGGTTGGAATCGCAGATGTATATCATTCTCGAAACCGAATTTCCAATTAGGTATACATCACTATGGAACAAAATAAAGCACATATTCACCGCTATTGGTGGCGATTCCCCGAATGTACCAGTGTCAATCAATTCAATCCGATGTGATTTCAACAATGAAACAAGTAATAATCATAAATATAGACCAGAGAGAGCTTCACACCTTGTCTATAGCTACATTTCTCTGGGACATTTTTTCAGGAAAACATAAAATATGTTTGTTTTCAACAAATAATACAAAAAAAAATAAAAAAAATTGTGATTGAAGGCAACTATTATTTATATATTCTTTTGTCTAGATTTGATTATTATTTTTATGATTCTTTTCATTTAGATACGTTGATATAAATTCAGTGATTCATTTTTAAAAAAAAAGACAGGCTTAATGTACGACTCGTGTTAATGACAGTTTTAATATTATTATTTTATGACATAAAAACAAACGGATTGGACACTTTCTTTCTGAAACAATGAAGTGGCCAAACTATCACCTAGCACCTTAACTTTTTCTTTGAACTTCTCTTTCACATATTCATAGATTTTGATAAGAATACATGCAAAGATTCATATTAAAATAAATGGCAATATGGGATATACAATAGTTTTTCTTAAAATTTATTTTCTAAATAAGAAATTGTATAAAAATACATTAATTTCCGCACTGCCAAGTGAAACAGATATACATTTCACAGTATCCTATATATTTGTTATTTATAGGTATGTGGTTTTATATACAAAAATATCCAGAAGGCTGAGAAGTGATATAAATACTAAGCGTAATGTCAAAAATCAAACAAATATTTGCAATATAAAAGATGATTTGTGTGCGTCAGCATGATAGGACACTAAGGCTGTGTCATTCTTGAATTAAATCTTAATGAAACCCCTAGCAAAGATGCTATATATATTACAATAGAATCCGATTAGTTTTGGCATCCATGAAAACAAAAGAAAAGAAAAAAATTACCTACCTACCTACCCTAATTTTTTCAACTAAGTAACCAGAAACACAGGTATTTTTCTTTCTGGCCTTATGGGATGCCGAGTTGTCCGTTGTCCGTCTGTCATTAACTTTTGTCTCGTTAAGACGATAGGGCCTTCATCTTTCATCCGATCTTTACCAAACTTTAACAGGTTGTTAATATCAATAAAAGCTCGGACAAGTTCGAAAACCAGCCAGATCGGACCAGTAACAGCGGAGTTGTGGCCCTTGATTTAGTTAAAAATGCTATATTGCTATATTTTGCCTAAGACGATAGGGCCTTCATTTTTCATCCTATCTTACCAAACTTTACCCCATTGTTAATATCAATGAAAGCTTAGACAGGTTCGAAAACCAGCCATATCGGACTAGAAACAGCGGAGTTATGGCCCTTGATTTAGTTAAAAATGCTATATTTTACCTCGTTAAGACGATAGGGGCTTCATTGTTCATCCGATCTTTATCAAACTTTACCAATTGTTAATATCAATGAAAGCTCAGACAACCAGCCAGATCGGACCAGTAACAGCGGAGTTATGGTCCTTGATTTAGTTCAAAATGCTATATTTTGCCTCAAGACAATAGGGGCTTCATTGTTCATCCGATCTTTACCAAACTTTATCAGATTGTTAATATCAATGAAAGCTCGGACAAGTTCGAAAACCATTCATATCGGACCAGTAACAGCGGAGTTATGGCCCTTGATTTAGTTCAAAATGCTATTTTTTGCCTCGTTAAGACAATAGGGCCTTCATTTTTCATCTGATGTTTACCAAACTTTATTAGATTGTTAATGTCAATGAAAGCTCAGTCAAGTTCGAAAAACAGCCAGATCGGGCCAGTAACAGCGGAGTTATGGCCCTTGATTTTGTTAAAAATGCTATTATTTGCCTCCTCATATGATAGGGCTTATCTTTGCCAAACTTTACCAGATTTTATGACTTTCTTTTTAGCTCTACTGATCAGAGATCAGCAGAGCTTATGCCGTGGTGCGGCGTCCGTCGTCCGTCTGTCCGTCTGTCCGTCCGTCTGTCCGTTAACTTTTATTTGTAGCGACTTCACAGCTGAAACTACTGGATGGATATTCATGAAACTTTACAGAAATGTTGCCCATAAAGTCTAGTTGATCCTAGCAAAAATTCATGTTGATGTGAAATCCAAGATGGCCGCCAAAGCTAAAAATAGAGTTTTAAAATACAAGTTTGTAGCGACTTCTTCTTGAAAACTATAAGTGATATTGATATGGGACTTTTTCTAAAATGATCAGCATGACATGATGTTGATCCTAGTCAAAAATCGTTTTGATTCAACGTTAAACATGGCTGCCAGCGGCCATCTTTGTTTACATAGAGTTATATAGTAAAAACTTGTAGCGACTACTTCTCTGAAACTACTTGGCGGATTGTCATGAAACTTAACAGGAATGTTGCTCTTAATGTCTAATTGATCCTAGAAAAATTTCAGGTCGGCCGGAAATTCAAGATGGCCGTCACAGCTAAAAATAGATTTTTAAAAAATAAGTTTGTAGCGACTACTTCTTGAAAACTATAAGTGATATTGATATGGGACTTTTTCTAAAATGATCAGCATTACATGATGTTGATCCTAGTCAAAAATCGTTTTGATTCAACGTTAAACATGGCTGCCAGCGGCCATCTTTGTTTACATAGAGTTATATAGTAAAAACTTGTAGCGACTACTCCTCTGAAACTACTTGGCGGATTGTCATGAAACTTTACAGGAATGTTGCTCTTGATGTCTAATTGATCCTATCAAAATTTCAGGTCGGCCGGAAATTCAAGATGGCCGTCACAGCTAAAAATAGATTTTTAAAAAATAAGTTTGTAGCGACTACTTCTTGAAAACTATAAGTGATATTGATATGGGACTTTTTCTAAAATGATCAGCATGACATGATGTAGATCCTTGTGGAAAATTATTTTGATTCGACGTTAAACATGGCTGCCAGTGGCCATCTTTGGTTACATAGAGTTATATAGTAAAAACTTGTAGCGACTACTTCTCTGAAACTACTTGACGGATGTTCATGAAACTTCACAGGAGTGTTGCTCTTGATGTCTAGTTGATCCTAGAAAAATTTCAGGTCGGCCGGAAATTCAAGATGGCCGCCACAGCTAAAAATAGATTTAAAATAAATAAGTTTGTAGCGACTACTTCTTCAAAACAATAAGAGATATTGATATGGGACTTTTTCTAAAATGATCAGTATGACATGATGTTGGTCCTTGTCGAAAATCGTTTTGATTTGACCTTAAACATGGCTGCTTTGTTTACATAGAGTTATATAAAGAAAACTTGTAGCGACTACTTCTTTGAAACTACCAGACGGATTTTCATGAAACTTCACAGGAATGTTGCTCTTAATGTCTTATTGATCTTAGCAAAATTTCAGGTCGGCCGGAAATTCAAGATGGCCGCCACGGTTAAAAATAGATTTTCAAAAAACAAGTCTGTAGCGACTACTTCCTGAAATCAAATTCAATCAGTAGAGCTTCAAGGTCATTGACCTCTTGTTTTATATTATTATAAAAAAATATATTTTTTTTTTATTGTTTAATTTTTTTTAATTTTTTATTTTTTTTTTTATTTTTTATAGCTCTGTGTTGGACCAGTCGCAGTAACAGAGGAGTTATGGCACTTGATTTAGTTAATACGGTAGGGCCTTCATTTTTCATCTGATCTTTACCAGATTCTTTAGTTATGGCCCTTGATTTAGTTAAAAAGCTGTATTTTGCCCAAAACTTTCAAAAAAACGTAAATGGCAGTCACTCGCTTCATTGATATTATAAGAGCCATGTTAGCCAGTAGAGCGTCCACAGGCCCAAATGGGCCTCTTGTTTTTAATAACAAATATCCTAGTTTAAATTATCCTTATTTTTAAACATCCTCATTTAACGGAGTCCTTATTTTTAAAACCAACAGCCATCTCTTGGATTTGGCAAAGTGAATTTGAATTTCTGTTAGTACCATGTGGACAGTTTTTAGAAGGTCCCTTCACAACCATTGATCACAAGTTTTATTTATACAAAAGATGTTTGGGTGAAAATTAAAAGCAGTTCACTGAAGTTTTCCTGTCAAAAAATGGAAACTCGACAAACTAGAAATGTGTCAGCAGACACGGATGCCCCTGCAAAATTCTTTAACACCAAAAAATTATTTCGTCTTTCATTGAGACATAATGGGCATGCTAGTCTTCGAACGAGTCAGGAATTTTAAGTTTGTAACAATCCACTGCAAAAAATCTGAAGTTGTGACAAGATATTTTTACATGACATTAATTTTTGTTGAGGCCATTTACGGATCTTGACTTAGCGATCTCAATGTCATACAGGTGTATGTGTGTCCGTCCGTCTGTTTGTTCGTCCGATTTTCATTTCTTAATATCTTCTTCGTTACTTGCAGGATTTTCACGAAACTCCACCAGAATGTTCATTATATGAATCCAACATTACTTGCACAATTCAGGTCGCTGTGACCTACTTTCGACGAAATATAGGTCACGTCCAGTCTCTGCTACGACATGCATATCTTGCTTCTTTCTCGCAGGATTTTCACCAAACTTCACCAGAATGTTCCCTATATGCATCCAACATCATGTACAAAATTTTGGGTCGCTGTGATCAACTTTAGACGAAATATGGATCATGTCCAGTCTCTGCTACGACATGCATCCCCCACTGTTAATGACATTAATGTATGTCTTCCCCCCCACAACAAAGTGGATGGGGGTACATTTTGTTTTTGTGCTGTCTGGTGCATGTCGTCTGTCTGTCTGTCAAAAACTTTGTCCAGGCTAGCTCTCCTGAACCCCTGGCCAGATTTCAACCGGATTTCAACGAAACTTGGCAAGGACGAACAGTACCGCGCCTAATTGCGCATATCATTGCCATGTTCCGGTTGAATGATTTCTGGAGGAGTAATGGCCCTTTAGGTTTTACTGCATGAACTTCGTCTAGACTAGTTCTCCTGAACCCCTGTCCGGATTTCAGTGGAACTTGGCAGGGATGATCAGTATCAAGGCTAACTGTGCATGTCGTTGCCGTGTTCCGGTCAAATGATATTTGGCGCAGTTATGGCCCGATACACAAACTTTGTCCAGACTAGTTCTCCTGAACCCCTGGCCTGATTTCATCGAAACTTTATAAGGATGATCAGTATCAAGCCTAGTTGTGCATATAATTGCTATGTTCCGGTTGAATGATATTTGACGGAGTTCTGGCCCATTCTACAGAAAATTTGGTCTGAATAGTTTTCCTGAACCCCTAGCCTGATTTGAATTGAAATGAATTGAGTTTTAAGGCACACATGAACGGTTATATGGCGTCTAACAGGCATGAACATGCCAGGCTCATCCTTCATGTACATCGAGATAAAATATGGAGAATGGGCCTAGGACCTTCTCACCCTGAACTGCAGAGTTGCTGCAAATTCTATTGTAGACACTCCATTTACGCTGAAGCCACGTTTATTGTTTTTCTGCCACTGCTCTTAGTGATGTGAGCAAGATGGCACCTGAAACAATGCAGGGGTCATGATGAAGACCTTTAATGAGCATGAAAAAAAAAAGACAAAATGAATATGAATGGTGGGGTCCTACCCCTCTGCATGTGACGATGTGTTTGCAGTGGTTGTTGTATTCTACCCCGGCAACCACTCGGGCCGGATTTGAACGAAACTTGGTAGGGATGATCTGTACCAAGCCTAGTTATGCATATCATCGATGTGTTCCAGTCAAATGATTTTTGGTGGATTTATTGCCCTTTTCCCAGTGGGGGGGAAGGAAGTCAGTTTTTACTAAAAAACAACCCCTAGTATCTCTTGGGATTGACATTGGTGATAGGTCAAATAAAACATCTGGACCTTTATAATACTACTCGATATGCAGGCCGTGGCCTTCTTAAAAATTGTATAGAGTAATGACTGACCTCGGAGTAACCTTAAAAGTATATCCCAAGATTCCTTTTGTCACTAGGTCTTGGGACGCTCTGGTTTCATGTGGTGAACCTGTATTTTTATCCAATCGTTCTATTCCAGAGTTATGGCATGGACACGAGTTTGACCGTTTATCTTGCTGGAGTTTTTGAGGTTGGTTAAGCTGTACGAGACACTTTATGACTCCATATGGTGAACCTTTCTGTTCGATGATTTATGGCCTGGACACGAAATCGTACAAATGTTCACTATGTTGACTGACCCAAGGTTGGCAGGAATTTTACGCGACGCTTGCCTCCACTTGCTGATCATTATCTTTTTGATGCCATAAGTCATTGCGAGCTCCACTTGGCGATGAATCCTACCATCCTGTTGGCTACTTGTTTAAAATAATACTATGCCTCCAGTGTTCTCCAAGTCTAGAAATTATAGGGCAACGGTGCAAGTCTGTTTTGTTTATGCCATTTCGACAGCCACCCGGTTGTTATATGGATCGGTCAATACGATCGAGGCCATGCTTTATTGTTAAGACTGGATGACAAGGGTCTGCGTGATATTACTTACCTGGTAATGGTGTTGGTTGCGTCAATTCATACAGTTGCACAGGCCCATTTTCGTCCACATGAATGGTAAAAGCCCTTTGTGTTCTACATCAAGTTTATTTATAGGTTTTATTTTTTTTTATTTTTTAAAGTGGTGCAGTTGGCTCGACAATTTTTACGAGACGGCGCTTATTTTGTATGGAAGTGTTTTGTATGGAGGTATGTGTGCCTGCCAGCATGTAAGTGCTCTTGGAGAACCCTGGCCTCTCAGTATTTTTATCTAGTTCTGTGCCAGCCATAGTAGTTAAATTTCACTTAATCATATTCATTCGTAATTGAAAAAAAAATCAAAAAGTTTCTGTTTGTATTCAAGTGTTTACGTCACTTTTAAGACATTTTAGGCAATATGATGGTTGATTGGTTTGTGGTCGAGGCAGACCACCTCATTTTTCATGGGTAGAACCAGTACTGTATACATGAATCGAGTATGAAAAAAAAAAAATGTCATTTATAGTAATTTTAGAGTTATAACAAGGACACAATTTGTATGCATTTTATCTCAGACTTCTAAATGCGACCTTGACCTTTTGAGAAGTGGACCAGATTCTTGCACTTGTCAAACCTTCTCACCATGCTGAAAAATTGTTATATCAAATTCCCTTCAGTAGTTGTGTGAAGTTTCATCAATTCCATTCAGTTGACCTCCACGAGTGACAGTTGAGGTAGACCGGATCCTTTGCATGCCCAATGTTTGTGCAAAGTAACCAAATTCCATTCAGGGCTTTATTAAAGCAGACACGATTCAACCTTTGAGGTACAGACCAGACTCCTACACCTTTTCATTTGGGTGAAGTTTTCAAAGCTACGACAGACATGATCGCTTTGGAGGCACGAACAGACTGTGCAATTACTTACTGATCCCTTGTGCTCATCAATGTGCTTGACAAACTGACCCCAAAATTAATAGGGTTATCCTTTCACCAAGTAAAAACAAGAGGTCAATGACCTTGAAGCTCTACTGATTGATTTTGATTTCAGGAAGTAGTCGCTACAAACTTATTTTTTAAAAATCTATTTTTAGCTGTGGCGGCCATCTTGAATTTCTGGCCGATCTGAAATTTTGCTAGGATCAATTAGACATTAAGAGAAACATTTCTGTAAAGTTTCATGAAAATCCGCCAAATAGTTTCAGAGTAGTCGCTACAAGTTTTTGCTATATAACTCTCATGTAACCAAAGATGGCCTCTGGCAGCCATGTTTAACGTCGAATCAAAACGATTTTTGACAAGGACCAACATCTTGTCATGCTGATCATTTTAGAAAAAGTCCCATATCACTTATAGTTTTCAAGAAGTAGTCGCTACAAACTTGTATTTTGAAAAATTATTTTTAGCCGTGGCGGCCATCTTGAATTTCCGGCCGACCTGAAATTTTGCTAGAGTCAATTAGACATCAAGAGCAACATTCCTGTGAAGTTTCATGAAAATCCGTGAAGTAGTTTCAGAAGAGTAGTCGCTACAAAACAAAGTTTACGGATGGACAGACAGACGGACGCCGCACCACGGCATAAGCTCTGCTGATCTCTGATCAGTCCAGCTAACAAGAAATCAGTAAAGCTGATGGATGCTCCCCGATTAAAGTTACACATGTGAAATACAATCGGATGAAACATGTATGAGTTAGCAGACAAGCTTTATATTTGAAAAACTGTCCCGAAACTCTAAAAAACAAGAGGTCAATGACCTTGAAGCTCTACCAATTGATTTTGATTTCAGGAAGTAGTCGCTACAAACTTGTTTTTGAAAATTTATTTTTAGCCGTGGCGGCCATCTTGAATTTCCGGCCGACCTGAAATTTTGCTAGGATCAATTAGGCATCAAGAGCAACATTCCTGTAAAGTTCATGAAAATCCGTCGAGTAGTTTCAGAGGAGTAGTCGCTACAAGTTTTCATTATATAACTCTATGTAAACAAAGATGGCCACTGGCAGCCATTTTTAGAAAACGTCCCATATCAATATCACTTACAGTTTTCAAGAAGTAGTCGCTACAAATTTATTTATTTTAAATCTATTTTTAGCCGTGGTGGCCATCTTGAATTTCCAGCCAGCCTGAAATTTTTCTAGGATAAACTAGACATCAAGAGCAATATTCCTGTGAAGTTTCATGAACATCCGTCAAGTAGTTTCAGAGAAGTAGTCGCTAAAAGTTTTTACTATATAACTCTTATTTAAACAAAGATGGCCACTGGCAGCCATGTTTAACGTCGAATCAAAATAATGTTAGTCCCATATCAATATCACTTATAGTTTTCAAGAAGTAGTCGCTACAAACGTATTTTTGAACAAGAGGCCCAAGAGGGCCTGTAAGTGTACGCTCTACTGGCTGTTATACCATTGATGAATCGAGTCGTACTACATGGTGTCTAGAGTGTACACAAGGTTTTTCAAGTATTTGACCTAGTGACCTAGTTTTTGACCCCATGGGGCCCATTTTCGAACTTGACCAAAATATAATTAAGACATTTCGACAAAGTTTCATCAAGATCGGGTCAGAAATATGGCCTCTAGAGTGTACACAAGGTTTTTCAAGTATTTGACCTAGTGACCTAGTTTTTCACCCTGTGTGACCCATTTTCGAACTTTAGCAAGCTATAATTGAGACAAATATTCTGACAAAATTGCATCAAGATCGGGTCAACAATATGGCCTCTAGAGTGTACACACGGTTTTTCCAAAGTTTGACCTAGTGACCTAGTTTTTAAACCATGTGACCCATTTTTGAACTTGACCAAGATATAATTAAGACAAACATTTTGACAAAGTTTCATCAAGATTGGGTCAGAAATACGGCTTCTAGAGTGTACACAAGGTTTTTCAAGTATTTGACCTAGTGATCTAGTTTTTAACCCCATGTGACTCATTTTCAAACTTGACCAAGATATAATTAAGACAAACATTCTGACAAAGTTGCATCAAGCTCGGGTCAAAAATATGGCCTCTAGAGTGTACACAAGGTTTTTCCAATATTTGACCTAGTGACCTAGTTTTTAACTTCATGTGACCCATTTCCGAACTTGATCAAGATATAATTAAGATAAACAATTTGACAAAGTTTCATCAAGATTGGGTAACAAATATGACCTCTAGAGTGTACACAAGTTTTTTCAAGTATTTGACCTAGTGACCTAGTTTTTGACCCCACGACCCATTTTTGAACTTGACCAAGATTTCATTGAGACAAACAGTCTGACAAAGTTTCATGATGATTGCATCAGAAATGTGGCCTCTAGAGTGTACACAAGAAAAGTTAACGGACGACGGACGACGGAAAACGGACAACACACCATCCCATAACCTAAAAACAAACTTTACCGAGCTGTTATTGACATTAACAATCTGGTAAAGTTTGGTAAAGATCGAATGAAAAAAATATGGCGTCTAGAGTGTACACAAGGTTTTTCAAGTATTTGACCCCATGGGACCCATTTTCGAACGACCAAAATATAAATAAGACATTTCGACAAAGTTTCATCAAGATCGGGTCAGAAATATGGCCTCTAGAGTGTACACAAGGTTTTTCAAGTATTTGACCTAGTGACCTAGTTTTTAACCCCATGTGACCCATTTTCAAACTTGACCAAGATATAATTAAGACAAACATTCTGACAAAGTTGCATTAAGCTCGGGTCAAAAACATGGCCTCTAGAGTGTACACAAGGTTTTTCCAATATTTGACCTAGTGACCTAGTTTTTGACCCCACATGACCCATTTTCGAACTTGACCGAGATTTCATGAGACAAACATTCTGACAAAGTTTCATGATGATTGCATCAGAAATGTGGCCTCTAGAGTGTACACAAGCAAAAGTTAACGGACGGACGGACGAACAACACACCATCCCATAAGCTCTGCTGGCCCTTGGCCAGTAGAGCTAAAAATCTGTTTTTAGCTGTGGCGGCCATCTTGAATTTCTGGCCGACCTGAAATTTTGCTACGATCAATTCGACATCAAGAGCAACATTCCTGTAAAGTTTCATGAAAATCCGCCAAGTAGTTTCAGAGGAGTAGTCGCTACAAGTTTTTACTATATAACTCTAAACAAAGATGGCCACTGGCAGCCATGTTTAACGTCGAATCAAAAAGATTTTTGACAAGGACCAACACCATGTCATGTTGATCATTTTAGAAAAAGTCCCATATCAATACCACTTATAGTTTTCAAGGAGTAGTCGCTACAAACTTGTATTTTAAAAACCTATTTTTAGCCGTGGCGGCCATCTTGAATTTCCGGCCGACCTGAAATTTTGCTAGGATCAATTAGTCATCAAGAGCAACATTCCTGTTAAGTTTCATGAAAATCCGTCAAGTAGTTTCAGAGGAGTAGTCGCTACAAGTTTTCATTATATAACTCTTAATGTAAACAAAGATGGCCGCTGGCAGCCATGTTTAACGTCGAATCAAAACGATTTTCGACAAGGACCAACATCATGTCATGCTGATCATTTTAGAAAAAGTCCCATATCAATATCCCTTACGAGTTTTCAAGAAGTAGTCACTACAAACTTGTTTTTTAAAAACCTATTTTTAGATTTGGCAGCCATCTTGGATTTCACATCTACATGAATTTTTGCTAGGATCAACTAGACTTCATGGGCAACATTTCTGTAAAGTTTCATGAAAATCCATTTAGTAGTTTCAGAGTAGTCGCTACAAAAAAAAGTTTACGGACGGACGACGGACACCGCACCACGGCATAAGCTCTGCTGATCTCTGATCAGTAGAGCTAAAAACACAACCTTGCTGTCCTGACAACATGTTCTACTAGACATATTGATACTTCCTACCAAATTTCATGAAAATCAGATAAAAAATGCAGACATTCAGTAGAAATGCTTTACATTGGAAGAACTTACAGGTCCCACAACTCCGCCAATAATTGCTGCCTGGTTTCATGAAAATCGGACGAAAAATGTAGGAGTTCAGTGGACACTGAAAAACTTCAGTCATGCAATGTCGGCAAAAAACATTCAACCGGAATGACCTACAATATGCTGCTATACTGATACTTCCTGGAGTTTCACGAAAAAACAGGAGTTGAGCAGAGACATGATGGCAACTATATGCTTCCCCGAAAACTTCAGGGAGAATGTTAGTTAAATTTGAAGACAAACTTCATGTTTAACTTACTGAGTGAATATATCAGGTCCGAGTGACTTACCAATAAGGATTATTCTCCCACCAAAACCAATCGAGTTAGTATAAATGATCTTTCCTTTGTACCCAAGAGCAATACGGGCTGTTCTCTCACTAACTAGACGGGTGTTCCGTGGAACACGTGTCGCCCGTCAGCAGAACAATGTTTTTTGGACCCAGATAAATGACCTTGACAAACTGGACTAAGCTTTCGTGAAGCAAACAAGAGGTCAATGACCTTAAGCTCTACTGGCAGGTTCTGAAAGCTAGATCAGCATTCCTGTGAAGTTTCATGAAAATTAAGTAATTTCAGAGTAGTTTTTAGAAGTTTTCATATAGAACTCTACAAAGATGGCCACTGGCAACCATGTTTAACGTTGAAAAATAATTTTCAAGAAGGACAAATTATGTCAAGCTGATCATTTTAGAAAAAGTCCTATATATATCAATATCACTTCTAGTTTTCAAGCAGTCGCTACAAATTGGTTTTTTAAAAATCTATTTTTAGCCACGGTGGCCATCTTGAATTTTGGGCCGACCTGAAATTTTGTTAGGATCAATCATTTCTGTGAAGTTTCATGAAAATCCTAAAAGTAGTTTCAGAGGAGTAGTCACTACAAGTATTTACTATATAACTATGTAAACAAATATGGCTACTGCCAGCCATGTGTAATGTCAAATCAAAATGATTTTTGATAAGGATCAACATCATGTCATGCTGATCATTTTAGAAGTCTCATATCAATATCACTTATAGTTTTCAAGAAAAAGTCTCTAAAACCTTATCTTTTAAAAACCTATTTTTAGCTGTGGCGGCCATCTTGAATTTCCGGCCGACCTGAAATTACGCTAGGATCGACTAGATATCAAGAGCAATATTCCAGTGAAATTTCAGGAAAATCAGTCCGTTTCAGAGAAAGTGATCCCTATGCATCGCATTTTTCTTCGAAAAGACGACACAAAAACATGTTATCACTTTGAAGACAGTGAGTGCACACGTTTTTGAACTTGACTAGAACGAAGTGCCACCCTGATACCAGACAAAGGGATCCATGCTACACAAGTGATTCACAAAAGTAACAAGAGGTCAATGACCTTGAAGCTCTACTGATTGATTTTGATTTCAGGAAGTAGTCGCTACAAACTGGTTTTTTGAAAATCTATTTTTAGCTGTGGTGGCCATCTTGAATTTCCGGCAGACCTGAAATTTTGCCAGGATCAATTAGACATCAAGAGCAACATTCCTGTGAAGTTTCATGAAAATCCGTCAAGTATTTTCAGAGGAGTAGTCGCTACAAGTTTTCATTATATAACTCTATGTAAACAAAGATGGCTACTGGCAGCCATGTTTAATGTCGAATAAAAATAATGTTCGACTCGGATAACCATCATGTCATGCTGATAAATTTAGAAAAAGTCCCATATCAATATCTCTTATAGTTTTCAAGAAGTAGTCGCTACAAACTTATTTTTTAAAAATCTATTTTTAGCCGTAGCGTCCATCTTGAATTTCCGGCCGACCTGAAATTTTGCTACGATCAATTAGACATCAAGAGCAACATTCCTGTGAAGTTTCATGAAAATCCGTCAAGTAGTTTCAGAGGAGTAGTCGCTACAAGTTTTAATTATATAACTCTATGTAAACAAAGATGGCCGCTGGCAGCCATGTTTAACGTCGAATCAAAACGATTTTCGACAAGGACCAACATCATGTCATGCTGATCATTTTAGAAAAAGTCCCATATCAATATTTCTTATAGTTTTCAAGAAGTAGTCGCTACAACTTATTTTTTAAAAATCTATTTTTAGCCGTGGCCGCCATCTTTGAAATTTTGCTAGGATCAACTAGACTTCATGGGCAACATTTCTGTAAAGTTTCATGAAAATCCATTCAGTAGTTTCAGAGGAGTAGTCGCTACAAAAAAAAGTTAACGGACGGACAGACACCGCACCACGGCATAAGCTCTGCTGATCTCTGATCAGTAGAGCTAAAAAGCAGCGAACAGCAAGAAAACGTTGGTATTCAAAATAAAAGCAAGCAACCATGAATAATTTTAATTTCTTTTTAATAGGACTATGTAAAGAGGCGAATTATTAAGATGATGCTTTGGATACAAAGTGAAAACAACTTAAGTCAACCGTACACCTCTTTGTCATAGTAAAATACAGAATATTAACCTGCTTTTAAACAGGCATAACATGTACAATTATACAAATTGATCTTTTTGTCTACATATATAATTATCAAGTTGATGTCAAGGATGGGTTCTGATTTGTTTAAAGTAGTTTGCAATATTATACAGCTCTAAATTAACTATTAAATAACATAAATTCTGTATTTCTCAAATCAATAGACATGTATAACAAATGCTAATATTGGAACAGAGCTAAGCTTAAAAGACTTCAAGACACATTACGTCGTCATGTACTATAAAAGATACACATTCACACAAAATACAATAAACCATTTAAAAATGTGTTTACATACTTGAAATAATCAAACTGGTAGGCAAGCATTTATTTATTATATTAGCTCTGTTTCAATTCCAATGCTAAATAAAAAGCATATATATCAAACTGCTATGAACCGCTTCCAACAAGTTGTAGGCAACCGGAACTGATTCAGTCACCAAACATTAAATATGTTCACTTCAACCCCGAAATCTTTTGTATAATTGTTTATCCCTGAATGAGCAATCATTTAAAGTTAAAGTTGCTTTTGGAACTCTTCAATTCAAGCAACCGTAATAAGACATTTTTAAAGCCAATTTTCAGCACCAATTTTTTTCCAAAAATGAAATGAAAAATGACAATGACGTGTGGTTCCTTAGTCAATGAATATATTGGTATAATACAAATAAACACAATGTTACTGTTTATATTTTAAAGGCTACCGGTAGTCAAATAATTTACTCCAATAAATCGGCAATATAGTTGACTAAGGAAACGTCTTCTAAAAACAGTGATCTACAATACAAGTTAACAGACATTTTCCTACAACGTGGATTCTGATCGAATAAAATTCCCTGCAATTTGCAGCATTCGTATCATAGAAACAAATACGTGCAAGTTAAAATATCACATATCTTTGTCCAAATTATAAAATAAATAGTTGATATTTGTATCTCACTGCTGGCATTGTCAGTTATGTATAGGAATATCTCTGTTGCCGTCGCGTCATCTCCTGTACCTCCATGTTGCCTGCTGAGCATTACATGTCGCCTGTATACACATCCCTGTGACAGCCTCTCGACTTGGTATCAAAAAGTGTTTTCAAATTTATCGAACCATTTTTATTCATTAGAATTCATTCAGTTTCACACAAACCTTGATCGAAACATTTAAATTTGTCTTGAGATTCACTTTGTTAACACAATGCACACCCCACCAGGCTTTCCTTCAAATGATTATTGTTAAGTCGAGGCTCTCCAGTTCTTCCACGGGAGCTTGGTTATTCACTGTATCTGCCGTCACAATATGGAGACAGGAGCTGCACATGCAACACATGGTAAATTTCACAAGCATGAACACAGTAACGTTAGTTTCAAAAGTTTTGTCAGTGTTGTGCTTCAATTATAATTCATCATCATCATCTGGTAAGGCTACATTTACAGCTTGCTGCAAAAGACAAACAATAACATAAATAGAAGGCACATTAAATGGTAAGTAGTATGGAGAGATCTAACCATCTTAAATGACAAGTAAACAGTTTCTACATATACTTTCCAAATGGAAAATTTAAATGATCAACCCAAATAACAAATACAATAAACAAGTCCACTAATGAAATGTTTGCAAAAATGGATCTTAGCAGGTTTAATTTTACCTAATGCACTGTGGGGTCTCCCTTTTGGCACCTATTGCCAAAAGGGAGAGACCCACAGTACATTACGTAAAATTAATCCATGCTCGAATCCTATTGCCAAAAGGGAGAGACCCACAGTGCATTACGTAAAATTAATCCATGCTCGAATCATATTGCCAAAAGGGAGAGACCCACAGTGCATTACGTAAAATTAATCCATGCTCGAATCATATTGCCAAAAGGGAGAGACCCACAGTGCATTACGTAAAATTAAACCTACTCAAGGAATTATTAGGGACAAAGTTTTGAAATTTGAAAAGTGACCAAACATGACAGCTTTTGTTTACAATTCTCCCAAAGGGTACTGCCAGGGTCGCAGGCTAAGACGGGAATATTCAAAATATTGAGGGTTCAGTGCAATAATATTTTATCTCCTTTATTCATATATATGGACCAAGCAAATGCATGTTATTGGAAATTAGGAGTACTGAAGATCGCAACAGCACAGATCGATATTGATGTCGCACAAGAAGACTGTAAATTTCACGAAATATTGTGCCATTGAACAATAGAAGCACAATCAAATTCAATAGATTCCAAATCTGTTTTCGGACAAAATCATACGTTTGTATGAATGGAATCTATTTTTAGCAATTTTAGGAAATCTTGATCCGTGCTATTACGTGTTTGATTTTTTTTTTGCTGTGAACATTCTGGAAGACAGACACCCTTCCCAAAATCATAATCATCAGTCAATCACTTACTGCAAGTTCAAGTTCATTCTGCTTTGCGAGTTCAGGGTCCATCAATACTTCTGGGGGAGCCAGGGCAGGCATGGCTACAAACTCCAAGTTGGGGTCACCGACCAACTTTCTGGCCAGCCAAAGGAATGGCTTCTCGAAGTTGTAGTTACTCTTAGCACTGATGTCATAGTACTGTAACAGAAAACAATGTTTATTATCCAGCTTTGTGCATGGTTTTAAAACAGCATGTTTTGAGCATCCGTTTTATTATAGAGCCTTCAAATGATCAATTAGGCCAGAAAAAAAATAATAATACCTGTGTTTTTGGTTACCCGACCGTCCCTACAGTTTTTTAGGACGAAAAAACTGGGTACAAAACGGTAATGTACGAAAATATTTGAGTTCGAAACATGCGCTAAAACATGGCCGCCTCCATTTTGGCTATTAGAATTGGAAAATGCAGCCATGTGACAGAGAAGTTTACGAAAAACATTAATCATGACATGCTGCCAGCAGATTTGTTCTTCCAATACCACCCAGCCTCAGGAAATTATAAAATTCAATATTTCACAGCCACATGTAAGATGGAATTCTCAGGGTCGGTGCTAATGTGATCACTTTTTGCCTGTCACTCCGTCTGCCGTCCATCAACAAATGAACTCATAATGGCAGAAAATATATGTTTTCAATTTACTTTATTCAAAACATCGCGAGGTTATTTTTCTTCTCTCCTTGCAAAAAAAATCACTACAAATTAACTACTTCACAAAGTTAGATACCTTTAACATCGTCCAAACCACATGGGCAAAAAAAAAAGAAAAGAAAAAGAAAAAAATACCAATTTTTTCTGGCCTTATACAAGGCTACACACTTATAGTATCCAATTAGCAGTGTAAAAACATACATGTCGTAGACAATCAGCTGCCTTGAAATCCAGCAACAGGCACTGTTTACCAGTAACCATAACAAATGAGGCAGAATGGAAACAAGATGGTGCAGTTACTATTGCATTCTGTTATCATTCATCAATCAGAAAAATTCCTAGAATCAAAAATTGACTAGTTAAATTTATACTTGAATGACCAAACAAAAGCTTTTTGGATGCATACCATGGTCAAGTACGCTTTAAATATTATGTACCAAAATACATTTTGACTCTTTGTAAGTGCTACATGATCAAGAACGAAAACAAGGATTCACTATTTCAATGGTTTCAACGTGCGTGTTTTTTATTTAAAACCTCTAGGGACCACCTCGACTCCCAGCTTACATATTTAAGACATCAAAGTAAAAATCTAGGACCTCGGAGGCCTCCATATTGCAGTTAAATGTCAAACACAGAATATTATGTTATTTAAAGCTTACCTGGAGGTTCTTTTTCCTGTGGAACACGATAGCTTTTGCTTTAACTTTTCTGTCTTTAATATCCACTTTGTTTCCACACAATACTATAGGAATATTCTCACAAACTCGGACCAAGTCTCTATGCCAGTTTGGCACATTTTTGTATGTGACACGAGATGTTACATCAAACATGATTACAGCACACTGTCCTGTTGAAAAGAAACAATTTGTTTTGTGAATAAATCTAACAGCTTCAGCATCCATGGTAAATTCTCAAGAGCCGCAGATAATTTTTGGACCCTAGGATTGATCACTCCTGATATTTTAACAGGTGTAAAATCTTACTTTCACTAACAAGTTCAATGACCGTGAAGCTCTACTGATATGTTTTGATAGCTAGATCAGCTTTCCTGTGAAGTTTCATTGAAATCTATCCAGTAATTTCAGGAGTAGTCGCTACAACTATGTAAACAAAAATGGCCGCTGGCAGTCATGTTCAACGTCAAATCAAAAAAAATTCAACAAGGACTAACATCATTTCATGCTGATCATTTTAGAAAAAGTCTCATATCAATATTACTTGTTTTTAAGAAGTAGTCGCTACAAACTTGTTTTTTAAAAATCTATTTTTACATCATATCAGGGTTCTGGAAATATTTTGAAAATCACTTGCCCTGCCCATAATGTCACTTGCCCCACATTTAAGAACACTTAATTGCCCAAAAAATGGCGGTGTACCATAATTCCTGTTAAACGAGACGGACCCCGCATAATTTGGACCATTATAATTAGAAAAGGAAGGGAGAGTATATTTTTTGAATTAGTTAATACATTGTATTTATTCATATAAAAAAATCAAATGGTTGCATTTTCTTCTTTTGTGTCTATTACATCTTTGTGTTACTTAAATCATAAAATGATGAGACAGTATACAAACTCATTTTATTCCGCTCTCCCACCCAATCACCACACACACAACCCCATCTTTTTTGATGACCATCCTAAAAAAATGCTTGGCAGCTATTTTAGTGTATGGAACTTTTAATGTCACAGTGTGTACAATTAACCAGTTGACAGGAAAAAAAGAAGCTATTGTATTCATTTAAATGTGCGACAAGCAAAGAAAGAAGACAAGAATGTTATTAAAAACATTCACTTGGCCCCCAATTTCTGCAACCATGGTAACGTTCCTACGGTTTTGTATTTAAACTAAAGGGAATTAGATGAAAGAAAGAGGCGTGAATAGGGGTTCCCTAGGAATTGTTTAAGAAGAAGTATCAGTAACCTTATTTATCAAAGCGAAAGTTCAGAACTTCAGAAAAAGGTTCCGTGATGGTTCTGAAATCGCGAAAACCCATGACATGCGCATATCGCTAAGTTATGCAACTTATTTGTGTAGTATGCACTTCCAAATACGTTTAATTACAGACTATATCAATGAAATACTGTACACCAAATACCTCATAAAAGCGCATTGATAAACGAGTGCTTCGAGTAAAAGAAATGTACGTTCGTTACGAAAAAATCTTCGGCAAAATGATCTAAACAAAAACATAACGTCACGTGGGTCTGTCAATCATTATTCCGACACATTAAATTTGCAAATTAAGAAAGAGTTTTCTGATTTGATTGGTTTAAGTTCCAAATGACGTTTAGAGATTATTTGGAAACGATTTCTGAAAGTAGCTATGTTTATGGTTGGAAGGTCACGGACATAATTGCCGCGATTTCATTGGCCGAAAACACACGTCTGACGGTCGTGTCAGGATAAATTGTGATATGGTGTTGTTTTCAAACGGTGTGAAATGCGCGTGTGTGTTAATTAGTTGTTTATTGAAATAATGCCACAAAACAAGCTGCCTGGGGCGAGATTGTTGATTGTACTGAAAGTTGTTTGATCTTATTAACAATCGCTAGCGACGAAAAACAGCGGCCAGTTTTATTCAGTTATCAAAATGAAATTCTGATATGGCTAGTTTGCCACTTGATTTGTTCTGGAATGGAAATGTCCGTCGGGCAAGTGGCGGGCAACCAGATTTGCGAATGTCACTTGCCCGCACCCACAATCCACTTGCCCGGGGCGTCGGGCAACCGTATTTCCGGAACCCTGCATATGCACACCGTTTCTAAGCCTACTGACGACGAGGTATATATATATATTTCACATATTTTGAGAATCCAAACCTCTAGACACAATATAAACATTTTAACCAGCCAGGCCAAACCCCGAAACTGGAGCGCTGAATGTTTTTAGTGCAATTTTGCCATTATTAATCGGGTTAGTTTCTTTGATCAAATTTTAGTATAAAAGGGGCTATAATTTTGTTAAAATGGAAGAATGAGAGACCTGCCTGTACGATGTCTAATGATGCCAATTGCATGTGTGAAGTTTCAATCCATTAAAAGCAAAGTAGTTTCAGAGATACAAGCTTACATACGAACTAGAGCTCGGAAAAGTGATGACAATAGTCTGTTTTGCCCCGTGTGGTTCACGGGGCAAAGAATAGGGCTACTGCAGATCCCTTTGGAGGGGGTAGGCAGAGGTGGTAGAATCCCCCTGAATTCATGTTCATTTTATCATCTTTTGTTCATGTTCATTAAAGGTCTTCCTCATGAAGCCTGAATTGTTTCAGGTGCCATCTCGCTCACATCAAAAGAGCAGTGGCAGAAAAACAATAACGTGGCTCCAGCGTAAATGGAGATTCTACGATAGAATTTGCAGCAACTCTGCAGTTCAGGGAGAGAAGGTTCTAGGTCCATTTTCCATATTTTATCTCGATGTATATGGAGGATGAGCCTGGCATGTTCATGCCAGTTAGCCGCCATATAACTTTTGTGTTGGTGCGCCTTAAAACCCAATTCAATTCTATTCTTCGAAAAAGTCCAGCTAAATGCACCTTTAACAATGAGCCTTGTAGATTTTCCCAGTCAATCAATATTCTTATGAAACTGCTGGAGAGCCGGTAGCTTCTTGTTCATTTCTGCATCAACTAGAAACATTTTATATCAGGGAATGTTTTACACAAGGTCGTCCAATGTTCTCAACTATTTATTACATTTTTGATGGCAATTTGTTGCCTGAAATTATCATTTTGTTACAAGATGCTTTTGATTACCCTGCAAATATTTTGCGAAGCACCAAAACAACACTGATGACAAGTATACGAATATAGGGCCAAATAAAAAAATACCCGTATTTCTGGTGGCCAGGCCGACCCTATTTTTAAGGGGCCAACCCTAAAGCTTTTTATGCAAAAAAAATTTGTTCTGAACAATGATACATCACATAGCTTACATGTTGAAGTAAAACATAACACCGTAATCCACTCTATAACATAACACCATTCTATAATTTCTGTAATCCACTGGTCACAGGTTGTATTTGCAAATTATTACCAAATTACACAGCAAAAGTGGAAAATATATAGACAGGGTTCGACAATAACGCTAGCCCGAGGATAGTCACTTTCGAGAAGGACTAGTAAAAACTCTCAGTTGAAAAGCCCGACGGGCCAGTTGTTATTATTTAAATGTCAATTTTAAATGATCTTATATGATCCTGATGTCGAAAATTGCCAAATCATTTCAATTTTTCACTATTCAATCTCTTTTAATATCGTAATGTAAAGTAGGGTATGATAGACAAAGACAAGCACCTGCGAATGTGCAGATGTGTCAGATTACTCATCACTGATTGGCCATTTTCTTTGATGGCGCAAAATACTGAAAAATAACCCGCGTTTTTATACATATCCCCACATCTTTTTCGCAGACGCTAGCATTTCTATCACTATATTAATTTCTAAGCATTTTATTGACATGATGAATGTGACCTTCACATTGTAAACTAAGGACTAAAAAAAATATATGTGTGTTTCTGGTTTCACCCTGTCAAAAAGTTAGGTAGGTATGAAAAAGTTTTTTTTATAGATATTTTTTATATATATATTGTTCGCATATATTATGCCATTTTTGTACTAGGGCAACTTCTTGATAACCTTTGCAAACAGTTTGGATCCAGATTAGATGCTTAATAACTCTGTTTGTCATCAGGATACAAACTGTTTGACACTTGTTAAGTTTAAACTATGAATTCATGTTAAATTGATGCTAATCAAATTATCATTTGAATAAAAATATTTGTTGTTTGATTGTAATGTTTTTTTTCCATCTCGCTCAAAATAGTTTGGTTCGGCTGTGAAAAAATAGGGTCGGTCGGGAAACCGGAAACACGCATATTTTTTTTAGGCCTAACGTGGCGATATTTAAATACGGAACTATCTCCATCGAAACAAACGAAAAACAGAATAGGAAAAGCGTCATCAGCAAAAAAAACATGATTCAAATAAACACATCCGTGTATTTTAGCAATCTCGTTAAGTGCCTACAGAGCCTTTTCCCCCGTTTTGGGGAAGGGGCCTTTTGCCTTTAATTGGGAAAAAAATCCATAAACGGGGAATGAAATTTCCAAGGTGACTGCATGACTTTAAAGAAATTTGATTGGGGGAAATGCCTTAAACAGGCTGCTGTTAAGAAGGGTATATATAATGGCCGTGGCCTATAAATGGATTGACGACGACCTTGTCACAAAGCTGTTGTCTTGCAATATTTACAAGCAGCAAGCAGTACAGTCATATAGGAAATGCAACCTCAGCTATAGAAGAGATGGATTAGGAAGTTTCCCCTCTGACATGCTTTCGCCAGGGAGCAAACTCACGCTGGTCAGATGTCTGTCTATAGCTCCAAAGTCAAGGCCTTATCAATGGAGCTACCAAGCCATGATATTTTGGCATCTTTTTATTTTGCCGTAAAAGGAGGACTAGTTGGTTTTAAGAAGGGCTAGTAAAAATGAGATGATACATTCAGAATTTAATGTTTTCCTTTCAGGTAAACAATGCGATGTTAATTAACTATTTAGTAAAATGCATGTTAAAAAAGGTCTTCTGGTTTAAAGTCTTCTATTATTTGTAACAGGAATGAGTAATTTAACAGGGGCGGTCTTATATCGAGGAAACCTGACGACAACATCACAGAGAAACCTTTAGTTGTATCATCAACTTGTATGGGGCTTATGAGATAGAAAAGAAATGCCTACCGACCTACCCTACTTTTTTAAGAGCATGCAATAGGAAACACACCTATTTTTTTTGTTGGCCTAGTCAGTGTTTTTCCCCTTATATAATTGGTACAGAAAAAACGGTACCATTCCCAATGGAAAAGTGTTTTTTCTCTCAATTGGAGCGGAAAATTCCCAAGGAAAAAAGAACTTTAAACAGAAACAGGAGGGGAAGAATATAAACTTTTAGGGTGAGGGTGGGGGGTAATGAAATACTACAAGAGAATGTATACATGGTGTTTGCAAAGTAATTAAACATACTTTTGCCCGATAGTGAAAAATTCCCAAATTAAGTCAAAACGTCAAAACGACACGAATTTTCCCAACTGAATGGGTACCATTCCCAAAAGAGTGAAAAAAATCGCTGATAGTGGAAGTATTTATTTAGAAATGCAATCAGTTCTTGGCCTGTACTGAGCATTTTTATGAGGTTAAATTTGCCAAATATTAATCTACCTTGAATGTAGTAGCCATCTCTCAGACCACCAAACTTTTCTTGTCCTGCAGTATCCCACACATTGAACACGATTTCACCTCTGTTTGTATGGAAGCGTAATGGATGGACCTCAACACCAAGCGTAGCTACAATGGAAAAGTTTTGACAACTGAAAGCATGATAAATCTGGTTAGAATGGTGAATACAACAACAGGACAACAGGACTATAAAGGAGATCTAGGTGATTATGTTGATAGTTTCTCGATCCCCATTATTTCAAAATCATGGTCTTCAGACTTCAGTTAACATTGAGCTAGTGGATAAGACCTTATGCTTGGGAGCTACAGCCTCTGTCCCGCATGGTCAGCCTATGTTGTGCATTGTCAGCCTCTGTCCCGCCTGTCGCGCATGGACAGCCACATCCCGCATGATAAGCCTCGGTCCCGCATGGTTTCTTCCATGGAAAGGCATGTAAACAAGAGCACCGCCTAGTGGGTCATATATGCCCGTCGTTTCAGGTTTAACCTTTTAACAAAAAGGCAACAATTTCAAAAATATATCAGTGTTTTTTTTTGGCTGTTTTTATAGCCGAAATTCGGTCATATTCCCAATGCCAAAACATACCTTTTTTTCCCAATTAAGAGGAAAAATTCCAAATTTAAAAAAAAAAATAAAAAATTTAAATTTTTTTTTTTTTTTTTTTTAGTGTCCCAATCCAATGATTGGGGTTCATTGGATTGGGGTTCAAAAGCTTATAAATTCTTCTGTTTATCTTGGTGTACAAAAAACAGTATTAAAGATATAATTATGAAAGGAAAGCTTTACTTTATATTTTTCCGAATTTTATTAAAAATCGCGCTACAATTCCCAATTTTATGAAAAATCGCGCTAAAATTCCCAATTCCAACGCCATGGGCTATGTTCCCAAAATAGAGAAAAAAAACACTGTATATAAATCAGAGTTGAGTGACCAGTATAAAATAATACCGTATTAATGAACCATGTTGAAGCTGTGTTCAAAGTTTCAGTGACCACAAGTTATAAGCCACAATCAGTTGTCAGCCGAAGTTAACCAACAGACGGACAGACAATGCCACAACATAATACATCCCTATGGGCGTATACAAATCTTGTTGAAAAAAACTTTCAGGTCATATTTTGAAAAACAGAACCCATTTATAAAATGAAAGCGAAATGTCCAATTTTTTTTAAATAATCGAGCGTGAAAGGCATTAATATCTTAATTTGCGAACATAGGAAACCATTTAATGAAGTTACTGTCCATAGGCAGTATGACATCTGACAAAAGTTACATGGCATAAGCTTGTTACACCTGTTAGTAGGAAAAAGTGAAAGGAAAAACATACCAACATATCTCTTCTCAAATTCTCCCGTCAAATGACGTTTCACGAATGTCGTTTTGCCAACACCACCATCTCCAACTAAGACGAGCTGAAAAAAGATAAATAATCAAATTTTAAGGGACACGGCAATCATGTTGTTGTTTTTTTAAAACTCGCAGGGTCCCCGTTAGTTTTTCTGCATAAATTACATTTGTTTAATCATGAAGTATAAAAATAGTTTTTGCATATTACATAATAATGTGTGTTTCATCAATAAAATATTCAAACCTATGGCAGAATAACGAAGTCGAGCTGAGAACTCAAAATTGTATTTAAAATATATGCGCAACAGGCCTTTTTCTACTATTCTCACGGGTCCGACCATCGGACCCGTTCCCAATGCCAAATATAGTTGATTTTTCCCAATTCTGAAATAAAATTCCCATTTTTTTTTTTTACAAAGCCAGGTCAAATATACAAATGTTTACAAGGAAATACTATAAAAATAACAATATTTAAATCATGTATCATGTATTGAAACCAGGCAATTAAAACAACCTGATATTTATGTACAACTAACTTATGAAAATTCCCAATTTGAGGCGTAAAGCGATTACATTTTTTCCCAATTGGGCAAAATTTACGGCGTAAATTTTCCCAATTTGTCCAGGGTCTTTTTCCCAAAATGGGCAGAAAAAGGCCTGCGCAAGCAGATTTAAAGTCAAAATGATACTGAATTAACAAATCGAGAGGCTAGTTTTAATGCTTGATAAAGACTAAAAAGAATGGGGCAGTATATTCTTTTAGGTGAGGGTAATAACATTCTACAAGTGAATGTATACACAGGGACAACGACTAACATTTTTAGCTTGGTGGCCAACTGGACCACTAACTTTTAAATCATGGTGGCCCAGACCAAATGTTGGCGGCCCAACAATTTCACTGATACCAATAACCATTAGTTTATGACACTTGATGAAATATCGTAAATAAATTTAAGACAGCCTATTTTTGAGTTGTTTTATTTGAACATATAGTTGTACAAATTATTATTCAATTACAACTTAATTCAGAGAAATACTATTCTTTTCAAGCTGTAAGCATGACAGTTTGGTGCTTATAAATTTTATTTATGTTTACACAGTGAGACATTTCAAATTTTGATCAGTCCGATCAACTCCGACTTGGAAGACTATGTAGGTTTTGATCTAATTTCTCACATATTCTATTAGAAAAAACTACACCCTCTTCTAAGTCCGAGTCAACATCACAGGGTTCAATCTAGGCCTGGATTTTATGGAGAAGTGACTTCTCCCTCCAAAGAAAATTGAGAGAAGTGATCAAAAATAAGGAGAAGTGAGGGAGACACAATCTTTTAAATTAAGCGCGCAATCGGTTATTTTTTAATTATTAACTGATATACATGTATAACTTTTGACTATTTAAGAGCATGATAATTGTTTCAAATTAAATGTGTTTATTAATTTTATTCAGACTCTCAGGCACTCTTTACTTATTTTACTGTAACTATAGAAGTAAGGACTGAGAGAAGAATTAATATAAATATATTGCTTGTATCTTTATTTATTCATATTTCTATCAATTTGTATTGAGTTCTATGAAGGGTGTAAATATGATTCTCAAACTTCTTCCTAAAAGGCTTATTCCTCATCAAGACCTATAAGACCAATTTATGTGTTTTGTTTCCCAATTTGTTTTAGCTAAAAACAATATTTAATAAAAAAATGTTTTTCCTCCATCCGAACTTATATACCTATCCGAACTACTATGACACCGCACTTTTCCGGAAGTAAAATATTGCCGAAAATTCAGTAGAAATATCATCTATTATTAACTCTTTTTCATGCATTTGTTTGTTTGGAATGCCAAAAGGTCCGTTTTATCAAACAATTAAGAAAACACAACTGTAATCATTATTCGGTGGTATCATTTAATCACCTCAGGTCAATTAACTTCAGATTGTTGTTTCGTTTCGATTACGTTTTCAACACGCACTTGTCTAACTGTAACGGAACCTACGATTGGTCAATTGTTCACCTATACGCAATCTCATTGGATAAGGCGTGTGTATTCCCTGTACAGTCGAATTTGTAAACAAAAAATGGCGTGGTGCGAAAATTGCCTCGGGGGATATCATAGTTGTAGAAAAGTAAGCTCCCCGCGGGGTTTCTGCTGTGATCGATCAAAGCAATTAGCATAATCCCTTCCCAGAGATGTCTACACCTATAGAATAAAAGCCGATACCGGGAACCGTACGGAATGTTTATACCACGGATTCTCGCTATCGGTAGGACATTTCTACAGCCCTATTTTTTCGTTTTCGCTGCCTATATTTTGAGATCGCCGACTGGGCGACGATATAGAATTTTTAGGTGGTCCATACGAAAATATGGTCGCCATGGGCGACTGGTCGACTGTTAATTTCAATCCCTGTATACATGGTAATGTGTTTGCCTGGCATTTAATCATACAATATTGTTTGCCAGTATTTAATCATACAATATTGCTTTTGTTTGATTGTGAACAATTTCCCCGTTACCCGACCGACCGTGTTTTACCCCAACGACCATATTTTTTATAGCGGTAATAAATCGAGACGAAGACGACGCACATGAATTACCATACCAGTCCAATTGCTTAGCAATGATAGCTTTTCAAAGTTTCAGTACTGAAAGTTTGACGATTGGAAGTTTGCCTTTCCCATAATAACAGAGAAACAGATAACTTTTGCATCAATTGGGTAAATACCCAGTTTTTTTAAAAAATGGGTATTTTTAATTTTAATTGGGTATTTTTTTTCCGGATACCCACTGATTTTATTTTAATTGGGTATTTTTATCCTACCCGGACGTTTTCATTTGAGTATTTCCTTGAAAAATTAACTTACAACAAACAAAACACATATTCAAACATGTTTTATCACATTTATCATTATGTTGTGTGCATACTGTCATATGTAAACTGTAACACATGCCTTGTGAATCGTAGACAACATTGAAAAGTATGTCATCTAACATTATTTTTGAAAAAAATTATTTGCCTCCAATGACTTACTGTTGTCAAAATAGTTACTAAATGTATTTATTTGTTTTTTTGCGGTGTTTTTATCCGTCCACGTTTGTTTACATTCGCCGACATTTTTAACCGACGCTTGATTTAGATCGCAGAGCGCCTACACGATATAAAAAGGGTACAGGCAAAAATGAGTAAATCACGCACAATTTAAACTGAATTTCGGAACCAGTCTGTTCACTCGGCAGTTTCGGTCTTTTACCTATATTTGTGTTTTTTTCGAGATATTGTGAGAACTCTGGACAAATACGCGATCGATTAGAAATGAAAAATTGCAAAATACGCTAGCAATTTGCGAGGAATTGCGTATCAGACATTTCTTTTGCGTTATGATACGCATGGTTTTGTATTTATATTGCTTTTTCTACCATTTTATTTGCGTATTTACGCAAATACGCACCTTATCTGGAGCTCTGTAATAATCAAAAATACGAAGTTGAAATCATACATACATCGCAAGATAAATGTTTAAATTTGCTTACTACGAAAAAGTTACAAAATCCGATACAATAATGTGCGTTATACACGTTTTACCGCAACACACTTTCACAGCATATAAATGTCCGCCATTTGCATTCAGTATTATCAACATATCTATATCTGTAAATCCCTATTTTCTCTAGCAATTTAGCTTGATTTTTATAAATATTATGTTTGTTTGACAGTTCTAAGGTTAAATATTATTCTGAAACCAAGATAGATGAATGTTTGCGCTATCGGAAGATTTCAATAGATGGAAACTGGGCTATCTTTACTAACTTTAGATGGGGTTTTCCCAAAAACACATCACGTGATAGCTTTATTTTTTTGAACTTCCAATCGAAATTGAGCACACTAGCGAGAAGCAGATCGATCTATTGCAAATACTGCCCGTTGTTTACATGAGCTAGTGTAGACCGCATTGCACTCTACAGCTACACAAACACAAATTGGGGATATATTTGGGAATTTCCCCTTGAATTTGTGAGGTAGTGTACCTGCATGTCTTAGGATAGCCACTTGCTGCAGCTGTTTATGTTACTAAAAGCAACGACTTGTTTTATGCTACTTTTTATACTGTACTTTATACCGACAGTGCTATTAATATACATAATACAAACTGAACCTTCTCTGACCCTAAAAGCCTTCACTTTTTTGTGTGACTTTTTACGGTCAGAGGAACTCTTATGGTGAAAATGCGGGTATGACTGAAAAAAAACACAGTTGTGTACTTTCAACGGTGGCTGTGGCATCAGGTCAAACTTTTACGATAAATTAGCGAAACAAATCAATCAATCAATACAAAGTTGCAATGATAAAACTGCACCTTTGTTGTCTATTGTAGTGACACAAAAACCATTTTGTTTTGAAGTACAGTTTTGTTTACTATATCCGCCATATTGTCATTTTGCATATTAATTAAATTCCTGTGATATTCTCGCATGCGGTGAAAGCATTCATATTGCACTATCAAAGAACTCCACTATCAACTGACAACATGGAAGGATTTTAGGAGTGGAACAAACTCTTCTCGGAGCATATTAAGGATTTAAAATTAAAAGATAAACAATTGAATGTAGGTAAGAGATTTGCGAATGCCAAAAGGAAAAGTTTGTTGCATTTTTTAAATTGTCTGAATTTTGCAGGAAATATATATCGCCGCACCGGTCACGATCAAGCGACTCTTGACCTGAATGATAACAAATGTAGGAAATTTAATATTTGATTACCTCGTCCGAAAAGGTTTGACCGTTACAACTTTAAAACAATTAATTTAATAAATATTCAAATCGGTAAATAAATATATTGATAATTACTTGAGATGTTTGAAATGTTAATTCAATGCATACTTTATCTTAGGCGACATTTTTTTCCTCTCTTGGTTTACGGATCCTTCGAGAGATTGGAATAAAAATAAACATTTGAACATCTGTGTTTTTTTCAGCGCCGGCCGCATTTAAACTTTTTGAATTGGTGAAACAATTTTCTAGTATACAACAATACCACGTCAAACAACAGCATATATCTTTCAAAACATCGAACGCAAACGACGCGCGACCACTATCCGCAATTTCCTTGTATGAGGAACATAGAGGTCTCCCTTGTTCACCAAGGTAACTTGATTTCAACACATCCGGGCGTGAATACAGAAATTTCATCATTGGGAATATTAAAAGATTTAAATACATGTTGTGTTGTATATAAACTTACGGTTTTATATGAGAAACATGGTCACCATGTCTGAAATTTGTACTTAGAAACAGATTTAATTATTTTTTCCCTTCCGACCGAGCGTAAAAAAATAAGAATAAATCCGTAAACCAAGAAAAAAATAATAAGTGTGGCCTTAAGATATATCGACTTAAAACCAAGCTCTGACCATACACAATGAAATATCAAATGTAAAGAAGGCTTGGATTATGAAATACACCGAGTGAAAACAAAATTTGAGCATGTAACAGGAAATAAACCCTTTTTTTTAGGCCTAACCAAATAAGTGTCCGATTTTTATTCAGTGAAATGTATACATGAAAACATGAGCATAGTCCCAAATAATAATACTTACATTGTGCATTAGGTTTTCTATATAGTATGTCTTGCGTAATGCATCTGGTCTGTTTAGCTGTCGGAAGCATGTTCGACCATTACTACCCTCAAGTGTTACTTTAGTGTATGCTACAACCCCACGAAGCACTACCTCTTTTTTTTTTTTGGTACCGCTATTAAATTCCATTAAACTTTTTTATTTTGTAAATATTCAATAATGGTAGGTGTGTTGTGTTTGTCAACATAATTATTTTACGTTTCACAGAAATTGTCCCTTTATTTTGTGTTTCACAGAAATTGTCCCTTTATGTAACTGAATATATTGATAATTCACTACAGTACCGCAAAACAGTGCTATTCCCAAGCCCTACAAAACTAAGAGTGAAACTTTAAACAGAAGACCGGGAAAAATGTACTCATTTAGGTGAGGATAATAAAATACTGCAATGTATACAAGGTATTTAAGCATACAACACTGTATTTGTTTGTTCCCAATTTAAGGCAAAACACAAATTTTCCCAATTGAATGGGTACCAGTACCATTCTCAAAAGGTTGAAAAAAATCACCGAGTATGCATCATTTAGCAATTTTATATAATTATATAGAACTCAACTACACAAAAAAGGTTCAAATAAAAGAAGGCCCTAGATATGTAATGAGATATAACAACTATATTTTTTTGTCAGATATGTCAGTGTTCCCACTGACTGTTTCATTTGGGGGTACATGTACCCCCTACTGTTAAATTTTGGGGGTACACTACAAATTTAGGGGGTACACTATGAATTTTTAAGATTTTTCAACCTTTTTTTTGCGCTAAGACAAATAGACTGTATTGCATTTCGTTCAAGTAAAAATCCAATACCAGTCAACACGTTTGCGCATCTATAAATAGTACACGGGAGAGACGAAACACGATTTGAATTAATTATTTGATCTTCATTTATTCTATTACTAAGTTTTTATTTTAATTTTAAATATACTTACTAAATCTGAAAAAGAAATAAGTCAAAACCACCAGAATGAGATGTCGATGTTTTCTCTACTTTCATTTAGGTAGCGCGTGCGCTTATGACGTCATAACCAATCATCGTGGTATGCACTAGAGGGATAGGGCAATTGACGCAATTACTCGGGGATAATGTTTTCGTAAACAAAGCGTTTTAGTTTCGTTTTGATTTTTCAAAAAATATTCGGACATAGTGGACGAGAATTTGGAAATCTACCGACGGTCATGCTTTCTTATTATCAGACTTGTATTTTTTCTGTGCGTGCATGCACGTACGAGGTCAGTTTTCTGTGCGTGATTTTTTGTTTTCATGCGTGATTCACGCACATTTGTGCGTGAATGGGAACACTGTATGTAATGATGTGGATCATATTTTACTGTAAACTTACTTTGAATGTAGGTGCATTTGTCTGTTCTGCCATAGTGTAGTTTATTCTTTATCTGAAATTGAGAAGTAGCATAAATAACCAGAGATTTCTAAAAAACATGGGAATGACAGATAAGACGACGAGAAATATACGGAATCAAACGAGAACTGCCATTATTACAAGTAAAGCAAAGGTGGACCGGTAAACCTACTTTCTGACAAAAGATTGTAAAAAGTTTTTTGAGCAATTTATTAGTGTTGTTCCGATTAACCAATATGATCGATCAGTTAAGCCTTTAGTTTAATCAATTACAATTTTTAGACTTTATTCAGTTGTTGAAAAACATTGGCTTCAATTATTTCATTCTCTTGTACTAAAATGTTACAAATTTCAAAGATGATCATACTGTGGTGAAGCCATTACTTTCCGATGGTTTACTCTGTTTCCTCTTTATTTTAATTAACATTGTCAAAATTCCCCTTTTTCCAATTCACATTGATTTTTTCCCCCGGCTAAAGGGCCCCCCCGACCCTCTTTCCCCAAAAGAAAAAAAACTGTATGCGAATCCCATACGCTGGATGCACATTCCAACTGCGGCCTGACCAGGCTCTTGTAGCAAGCTGCTTTAACATTTGCTGGGCATGATAAGAGGTTCCTACTTAGGAAGGCAGTAGTGTTATTTGCTTTCTTGGTAACTGTGTCAATATGGCTATTCCAAGTCAGGGAACTATTTATGGTGACTCCTAGATACTTTGATTTGTTCGTCTGTTTAAAGGCATTTGGTCATGGATGGTGTAATGTGAGTTTATGACATTCCTCTTGTTGGCGATGCTCACGCGAAACCCACACTTTACTCTTTCACGCCGAGTGAGGAATTTACAAATCGTAGTTTTGATAAGACTACTCGGAGTGGGAATCACCTACGTGAAAAGCTCTCGACGTACTTACGCCTCAATAACAATACTTTGTGAAGACAAACTTCAGTGGGGCCACGCCAGAACCATCACATTTCTTGCTTTTAATGAAGACATAGAGCTTATTATTCTTGTCATCACCGACTAATCCTCTGACATGTTCATTATAGGTTTTCCTGCATTCATGAAGGTTGTTTTTTCTGTATGTGTTTGTACCTTTCCCAGTCAGTCTGTTCTTTGGTCTTTCTGAATTACTATATATATATACAGTTTGTAACTGTCTTCTGTTTTTTTTAGTAATAAGTTTGACTTATGGACAGAAAATTATTTCCTCGTCAAGGACAGAAGGATATCTCTCAAAAGAACATTCCCACAAAAACAAAACAAAACAAAAAGACATTTCCTGTCAAGAAAAACGTCGACGAAGTCGTGTATGCTATCGTTGCTATAAATTATTTTTAACACTCACAATTTAAAAGGAACAATGGTAAACTTACTTTCACTTTTAAAAACAAAGAAGTCGTATAAAAGGTTTATCCTACCATAAATCTTCAATATCTTACATTTTAAAGATTATTTAAGCATTCATGAACATAAAATAACATTGTTTTACCAGATATATGTGTATGTTGATCGGATGCGATTCGATTTCAACTGCGTAATGCAATTTATGGCGCAATCTACCGAAATATTCTACCGGAAAGAGTCGGTTCGAACCGGATTGGCGGGAATTTTCCACTGACCTTGACCAACGAATGGTGAATTTCGAATAATGATCGATAGTGAAAGAACATACCGGTTAAAAAGGAGTATCGAATATGAGAAAATGGAACAACTTTGACTGAAAAAGTAAAGAATAAATCGACCGTACCCACAAGACAAATTGAAGCCGGAACCGGAAATAACCATCAAAACACACGCATGCGCATATCATCGGTTCAGACGGGAATGGTGTAGATATTAAAATTGTATCGATTTTTCCCGTTTTAACATAACTCATGGCGGTTCAGTAGTTTGTGGGATTATTTGTGGTGTATTTTCATAAATCGGATACCCATACACAAAGTTTTTAGTGAATCTAAGATGACAAAAGACCGCCTGCCGGCCCTAAAAGCGGTAGGTGTTTCCTCTCGACCAAAAACCGGTGTCGAGGTTAATTGTACCCTACAAAACAAATGTCAAAACAACTGTCAAAATTATTATTATTAATATTGTCATTTATTTTATTAAATGTATATAATAATAACAATTTGATTATCATAAAGAATCACTTAATAGAAGGCTTTCTAGGTGACAGTTTGGAAATTGTGATATGTTGACAGTTGACATTTTTGTCACTGCTTATTTAGTTATTATATTTTGATACTTCAAAAATAAAAAAAAGCATGGCATTAGAACCAATGAAATAAAATAATGAACTGATTTTTTTTAATACACTTTGGTGTAAAATGCTCAGACCTGATCATCAAAAGATCCATAATTTGGAGTTTTAAACTTTTAGGGACATTGATTCCTATGTCTCATTGTAAATTTATTTTATTTGATTGAGTGACCCATACAATGTGGCTTTCTGGATAACTCATGTACAGTGTTTGCAGTAGTAGCGGATCATCATTAGTAGCGGATCAGTTTATTTTTACCTTTTTCATCAGTTTATTTTTACATTTTTCATTTATTCAGCTCGTATGCATTTGTTTTTTATGAAACTTTCCATATTTGAAGATTGCTCATATAAGCGTACAACTATACATTAACGCAAAGATTCGGCACATATTTCCTTGAGTACCCACTTAGTGTAGGAACTATCAAGCAAGGTGATCTGTTAGGCGTTGCTGACTGAAGGATGTGAGTTTTTTAAATGATAAAACAATTTAGTTGAGATGAAATAAAAAAAATGGACAGATGTTTTTTAATACACTTTGGTGTAAAATGCTCAGGCCTGATCATAAAAAGATCCATGATTTGGAGTTTTAAACTTTTAGGGACATTGATTCCGTAAACAGGCAAAATGGCAGATTTTCAGCAGTTAACTAGCACAAGTAGAAGGCATAGTTCATAATAATTTTGGTAAGCATATTGCTGATAGAGCAGAAACTAGTAAGAAACAGTCTTGAAAGTTTCCTCTAGTTTTAAATTTACGCTTTTAACCATAGTGATCCTTTACTACACAATGCACTGTATTAGAGTTCTCGCATCTGATGTCAGGTTCAAATCCCATTCTGGGAAGAAATTGAGATGGTAAGATGGTTGCTAAATTGAACATGTGGGTTTTCTCCGGGTCCTCTGTTTTCCTCCTACTATAAGACGGCCACATGCATATATACATGTAGATCTGCGTGTTCAGTTCAAAAGCTCCCATGGGGTAATTTCTAAGGATTGATGCACCAACACAAAGTTATGTGTGTCTTAAAAAAACTCACAAGTCCTAAATTTGGTGTGTTAGATTGGGTCAAATTGAATTATCATGTGTCATGACCCTGATGGTACGGGTCAAACTTGTCTGAATTTTTAGATGTCATACAGCAGTTTTTTTATGTTTAATCTTCATTATTGTGATATTTATTTTTTTCATATTCATTGCTGCTGTCTAAATTCCGATGTTCAAAAAAATGTAGCAAATGCAAGATATTTAAATATCCATGCTGTTGGCTTAAAATATAAATCAAAGAAGAATAGTCTCAAAAAAAAATACAAACAAGATGAAACCCACACACATTATCATAATTCTTGTGTAAAAACCACCATATTATTTTATTTTTGTTAACAAATCCGGCTACTAGTAAGCCATGTTGTTTTTCAAAATGGAAGTTAAACGATAATCGCTGTGGACAATTTTTTTTTTTTTTACAGTCAACATTACAAATTTTGTCTAATGAAAAATTGTGAAATAGACACGCTGCGACGTATATATAGGTTAACTTATCATTTTGAGCTACACTACAGTTAGTAAAATGGCATTTATAAACTACATCTCGTCGGAAAGACATTTATACTGAAATGTTTGGAGCAAGTATGGTTGATATTTTCTGTTGAAATTGATCAAATAATGATTAAATAGCACGGATCAAGATTATTTTAAAAACAGATTTCATTCGAACAAATATGTATGATTTTGTACGAAAACAGATGGGAATCTATTGAATTGGATTGTGCTTCTATTGTTCAATGGAACAATATGTTCGTGGAATTTACAATCTTTGTGAGACGTCAATATCGATCTGTGCTATTCATTGCTTGTACAGGAAATTCCACCGAAATCGTAAAAATGTTATGTCGATTCATCTACATGTTTTTGCGCATAAAGTGAAAGATTTCACATTTTGACAAAAAAAAAATGTTGAAAATAAAAAAATACAAAAAACATAAAATATACAAAATGCAAGTCTTTTTTATGAAGGACTAGGGTCAAACTTAATTAAGAACCCTGATTAACTTTATTTTAATTTTATTTAAACTCTAACATATTGACTGCCAGATCATCCTGTCAGCAGACAGCTTTAATGAAACAACACTGGCACATGTTACTTATATATAAAATAATAATAATATAAGACAAATGTTAAAAATGAAATGTAGAAACATTGTACCTACCTCAAGTTAGTACCACTGTACTGTACTAGAATCTTGTCAGTTGATACCAAGTTTGAATTGCTATATAAGCTGCATGTGTAGTGTATATACTAGTATCTGAACCATTTAAATCTATTACCTGATGGTCTAATATAACTGATTTCCTGTCTAAGTTGAGTAAATATAATACAAGATTGCTCATTTACAGCTTTAGTAATTAGCACTTAATTGGTAGTACACAGCTTTTATATCCTGTTATTTTAAAAAGCCAATAGTGAGAACAGGTATCTTAGCACCTTGCCATTGTAACTTCCTGTGTTGAATTGTAAAGTGCCTCTGAACTGTTCAGCCATTATGGATGAATGGGGTTTAACATCTCTTTTTAACAGTCTTTGAAGTTTTAGTTGTCTGACATAAGAGTGACTACTTTACTTGAAACATTGATCTGAAGGCTAACCATATTATCTAATTATTTTTTAGTTCACCTGAGCCGAAGGCTCAAGGTGATCTATTGGGATGTCATTAACTTTTGCTTCAAAAACCGCTGGCCAAACTTTACTTGGATGATCCTTAGATGAATGCTTTTTAGATTTGTTAAAATTAGGTCAGTGCGACATCCAAGATGGCCGCCATTATCAAGTTTGTTCAAAGCAAGTCCCCGCGGTCAAAAACTTAGACTTATATTTAAAATATCTCTAAAAACAAGCCTGTCCACGTTTGGATTTCTGGAAGTCCTGACTTACTACCTTAAAATTTTGTAAGTTCCATGAAAAAAATTAGGAAGTCCCAGTTTTACGCGGTCTGGTGTAGTCACTTTTATCAAAAAAAAATTGTGTGTGTGTGTGTTGTAGATTTCCAGTGTTATTTGAACTGCTTTGATTGTTGAATTTACCAATAAATCCACTTGCCTCATGTGACCTGATAAGTTCAATGCGGAACTTGTCTGAGCCAGACACAAACATGGGTATAAGACTAGCTAGGGTTGGTTGTGGCAAGCTTGGGATAAGCCTTGCAGAATTTGCAAAACATCTTGTTATCATCCTCATGATACACTAACCACTAGATGGTATCTAACCAGTGTTGTTTTTAAATAGTCCTGTCACATTTGTTAAAATCATATTTTTTGTTATTATCCACTACACCAGATGATTTTGACTTTCTGGTTGGCTGTGAATCACATTCTACATTTTTCCTCTTTTTATTTTTACTTTCACTTTCACTCTGAATATTTTCCTTATTTTTAACACCGAAAAAGTTGAACAAACTCATTTTTGAAAGGTAAACATTAACACTGCCGAGTACGTGACAGCTCTGTGCCTTGTGGTTTCAGCAGCCTTTCCACTGACGGCCGTAAATTGCAAAATCAAAAAAAATGTTGGCTTGAATGTTTTAAATATACAGTAAATTATGCTCAGAATTATATTGCAGTAGAATAAAGGTTTGTTCTTTGGCATATCACTCCGTCAAAACATTAAAATAGGCACCACCAAATCGTTCCCATATGGTTACAGTACATCGTTTCGCTTACCAGCACTTTCCAGTATCACATAGCTCGTATAAACAACCTACATGTATCTTAAATTAAATTACTTAAAATATATATCAAAATGTAGATAAAAAGTCACGTTTCTTTCGATTGTTTACATGTTAATCAGCAGCCGATAGTTGGTGGTGTCACAATCTCATCAAAACCTAATTACGCTTTGATACTCTCTTCTATTGGATCTGACAACTTTGCCTTTGAGGTCATGTCAGATCGACCTTTCATCTAATCAATATTCATGAGAAGATCAACTAACCAACCAATATGCACTTTAGATGACATTCGAGTGAACAACAAACGATAATCTACATAAAACAGAGCTATATATCCGAATAAAGATAAAGTCTTCGTGTGTTATTGTTGTGTTATTGCACAATAAATTCAAAGAAATGCACTAAATGGCATGTTTTTCATCAAGATACGAAAGTGTCGTTTGTATTTTCCATCAAACTTATTACGACATTAGATATTCTAAATAGTAAGCCACAGTACATCTGGCCCGCTCAGCTCAGTTGATAGCGTACTCGACCATTGACACGCGTGTCATTTTAGTGTGGGTTCAATCCCACGAATCGATACAAAATTGTATCGCTATTAAATTCCGTCGAACAATCTTTTTTTTCCAGTAATTATACAAAAATGATTGATGTATTATGTTTGTCAACGCAATTCTTTTGTGTTTTTTAAGCTAAACGTTACGGACATTGTTTCTTTCAATACCGAGCGTAGACTGCTCCACAGCGTTTTACTGAAACGCGACATGCGCAGTGAAGCTGTCAATACCGAACAATTTTGTAGGTAGAAATCTGATTGGCTACTTGTAAGGTAAATCTGACGTGACCTGCAATGGAACGTGGTCAGATCCTTAGTAGTGAACATTATGGTGAATGAGATTGGTGGTGTTGAAGTTCTGTTCACCATTTTTATATTTTAGCTATGGTCATGTGACAAATTATTGTGATCGCAGACTGCTTTCTTAGACTGGGAGAGATTGAATGGTATATTTACATATGTGTACTGTAAATGTATGTAAAGTACAGACCATCAATTACACTGTTATAAAGTATTACGAAAATGACAACGCCCCTTTAACCAAATGCCCGGACTGGACCCACAACAATAATAAGCTGGAATGAAAAAGTGGTACCGGTAGTTCACGAGTATATTCAACAGCATGTACCCATAATATATTATCTACTCTCATATATATCTAGTTGACAGATCAACAGCTGTTTAACACTTATCTGTTGTAATAAAGTAAGGACATGCAAAATAGCAGATAACTATAGTTCGTCATTTACAAAACACTGGTTGTGTTGACAACAATGTATATATATATATATATCATGCTCAGGAAGATGGTGTGATAGAGGTACAATCTGTATCAGTTACATGGTTTTTCTAGCCTTCTTTACAGAGTTCAATATTGGGCTAAGCCGCTTTTTTCCGTCGGATGGGGACGTAAACCGGTCCCATGTATCAGTCTATCCTCCGAGCATGTTAAAGAACCATAGGAATCTATTTGATAATAAGAGTAGGGCACAAATTCCGGATGCCTATGTTTCCTTCCCCTCTCTCTGGGGTGGCTCTAAATAACCTATACTGTGTTGATGAGCCGTTAAACAAAATTCAATTCAATTCTAATAAAATAAAAAAAAATTGGTGTGGAGTTTCACCTATCTATAGACATGTACAATGAAAGCTCTCAAATTGAGGCTGCCACTGCCAAATGTATAGTTTACCATATCTGAGTACTCTTAATACTAGTTAGAGCCTCACTGGCGCCACTGGGTTTCTTCTGTGTGCCCTTACATAAGACACTTTACCTAGCCATGTCCATCGGTTGGGTACCTAAACCTGGCAATCCTGTGTACTGGTCAGTTATCCTCAGAGAATGTGAAAGAACAATAGGAATATTATCACATAGTAAGAGAATGGCTGTGTTCCCAGGTTCCTATTATCATTCAACTCTTTCAAGGGCATTTGTAATAGCCAAAAACAATATGTTGATGAGCTGTTACACAACAATTATACATGCTATACTGTATTATGTAAAGATTTGAAAATGTCTTTAATTGAATAATTTTCACTTGAAATATCCCCTCACTAAATAGTGAAAATCACCCTGCTTGTTTTTACATTTACAAAGCTTAAATTTTGCAATTTAAATGTCCTAAAAATCAAATATTTCAATTGAATTCTATATATATTTTAAGATATCTATAAATCGATTTATAGATATCTTATATTCAAATTAGGATATCTTTAATTCAATTATGGATATCTATAAATAGTGATTAAATACTAAAACGACGCCCCATACTGTGTCGCGAATCGCTATATAAATTGCTTTTAAGGGACCCACATGCATAGCCCTATTGAAAATGTCCCGATCTTGAAAAATCTTGTCTGCACAATAACTCTAACCAGTGTTTTTACTACTTTTGTTGTTCATCCTGGCGTAGCAGGAACAAAGTTTTAAAAATAATGATACGTATACATGAGATGTATAATGTTTTAACCAGCTCGTTATCATGGTATGCAAACTTCCTGCTGCCAATGTCATGGATTATTATATACATGTACATATTCACGACTCTGTGGGTTAACAGCCTCTTTCGAAGACAATTTCATCATCCGTCTATAATTATATTGGTTTATTGAGTATTCTGCTCTTCAGTCTGGCAATGGTCATGTTGAAATATTAGCCATTATGTTACTCATCTGTCAGCTGATGCAACTACCAGGATAAATGTTGTGGCCAGTTCTGGACATTATAGTCCAGTCATAAGCTGCAATGCTTCAAGACGTCAATAATTATTAAGTTGTTGCCAAATTAGGTCAATCTGCAATTGGTTTAGATACGGAAAACGTTAGCCTGTGTTATGGGGCGCCGTTTTACCATTTATTCACTATTTATAGATATCCATAATTGAATCAAAGATATCTGTAATTCGAATGTAAGATATATTATTTATAGATACCATTTATTTTTGAAAAATCTTGAAAAATCTCGTCTTCACAATAACTTAACCAGTGTTTTTTACCTGATATAAGTGGTACTGAAAAACGGTACCATTCCCTAAGGCAACAAGCATCTTTATTTCCCAACGAGTGGAAAAATTCCCAATAAAAAATTTGAATTGAATTGGGTTTTAAGGCGCACCAACACATGAAAGGTTATATGGTGCCTAACAGGCATGAACAAGCCAGGCTCATCCTCCATGTACATCGAGATAAAATATGGAGAATGGGCCTAGAACCTTCTCACCCTGAACTGCAGAGTTGCTGCAAATTCTATTGTAGATACTCCATTTTCGCTGGAGCCACGTTTATTGTTTTTCTGCCACTGCTCTTAGTGATGTGAGCGAGATAGCACCTGAAACAATGCACTGGTCATGATGAAGACCTTTAATGAGCATGAACAGAAAATGACAAAATGAATATGAATGGGGGGGTCCTACCCCTCTGCATGTGACGGTGTGTTTGCAGTGGTTGTATTCTACCCTGGCAACCACACAGGGGCCCAATAAAAAAAAAGAAAGGAAAAAAAAGATTATTTTTTTTAATTTTTAAACATTTAGAGTGAAACTTTAAACAGAAGAAGGAGGAAAATATATTCTTTTAGGTGACGGTAATGAAATACTACAAGAAAATGTATACATGGTAATGGGTTTGCGAAGTATTTAAGCATGCAATATTGCTTTTGTTCGTTAGTGAAAAATTCCCAATTTAAGACGAAACAATGCAAATGTTCCCAATTGAATGGGTAAGGGTACCATTCCCAAAAGGATGAAAAAAATCGCTCCTAACTTTTGTAGCACAGTTATTAAACTACACATGATATCAAGATGGCCCTACTTATTTTGGGGCCAGTACTGAGGTCAAATATCAGGTATTTACGTATATTCAACATCTGTAGCCACCTTTAGATGTCTGTAACTCTTTCTGCCATTAACAAAAAAAAAGTACAGCATCTTGACATCAAGTCCGTAGGGTATAACGTTTTTTTGTTTTTATATATTATTCATGTTATCAGAGATATGCAAAAAATCTTCTCAGAAACAGCTAGCTAGGTCATGTCATTGCCATTTGAGAATCGAGTTTCTACAAATAAAATCCCTGGCCATTAAAAATGATTTAGGCCCATATTGAGCTCTCTTTTATTTTACGTTTTCATTGTTGAGATTGGCAATCTGTTGAAAATCACAATCGACTAGAACTGCTTTGATGTGACTAATAGATGATTATTTATAATTGGTTAATTGCATCACACCCATATTAAACATCATTTACCAATCAATAAAACTTCATGAGTTATTGTTTTATTCTCTTTCTTTTTTTTATTGAAGTTAATAACAGTACTTCCTGCAAAAATTAGTTCTTGATATCATCTGGTATGATCTTGCAATAAATTTTTTGTGATTCTTGGTTCCAGGAAACTCATTTCTTAAGGAGTGATCCAGTCTGTCTCTCTTCTCACATAAATTTAAAGACTCGTAGATTGAGTGCGTTATAATAGTATGAAGTGATGTCATAATACCAGGGAGTGATATCATGATAGAAACAACTAACAAAAATGTGAATTAAGCATTCTGATTAGTTTAAAGGTGCAGTGATAAAAATTGGACCAATGAAAAGTGTTTATTTAGGAAGATTTGTAGACGTAATCCATTCTCAGAACTGATTGAGATTTACTGTACATTAAGTAATGAGATTTTTGAAATCAAGAATCACAAAATTCTCTAAATCTAAAATAATTCTAAAATGATTAGACTGTTTAAAGGGACACACACACTTTTTATTTGTTATTTTAAAAACTTGCAGCATCCCATTAGTTTTTCTACATAACTTGCATTTGTGCATTTGTTCAGAATCATTAATTAATACTAATTATAATAACTCAGAGCTTTTTTTCTAAGAATTGTGAAGACTCCCTAGCATGGTCATTTTGTGGGGAAAAAAAGCGCGATAACTGTCTGATTTGTGAAAAAAGTATTGAAAGATTAATTGTTAAAATATTACTCAATACATGCATACATTGTTTTTGTGGGAATAGGACACTATAAAACAATTATACAGCATAATATGTTACATTTTAGATAAACTTTCTAATGTAAATGTATCCAGACCAAAACAATACTGAGAAAGTTAGATGGGGAAATGTTGTTTACCAAAAAAAATAATTAAATTGTGAATAAAATTGGCCACAATTGTGAAAAAAGGACCAATTTTGAAGTTCTAGAAGGAAAAAAAGCCATGATAACAATATAAAGCAATTGTTGTTGCACATTAAAGGGCTGGAGGGGACCTGGAAGAGTAATTGGTGCCAATACAAAAATGAGAGAAAACCCCCATAATGTGCTTCAGTTTGAATGATATGAAATGTGCACATGCATTAAGTATTATTTATAGCATAGTATATGCGATTTATACTGCTTCTGGAGGGCTGCAGGCCCGAGATTGCAGTATAAAACGCATACCAGAAAAATATGCTATTAATGTTTTGTACCATATCCATTCAATGCCGGTAATTGACATTTTGATTGACAGGTTGTATGTAAACATTACAACTACGCACAGTGTAAAATTGGGTAGACCATGGTATAACTGCCGAATCTGTCATTTATAGCACAGTTGAATTATACAGGCAGTTATAGCACGGTTTTGGCTCAGACCTTCAGGTTTATGAAAATTATATCATAAGCAAAATTAAAGGAAAACCATTAGAGCTCCCAGGCCTTGAATTCACCAACCATTCTCCACACCAGGGCTTCTAAAATTGCCGGTTTCTCGGTCTTCAGACCGAATTCTGTGTCTCCGGACCGATTTTATTTTCAAAATCCCTGTTAAAATCGGTCCCAGATATTTCATCTATAGGTCGTTAAATAATCTACAATTACCTTACACACTCCTTGAAATATGCCTTGCGGCAATATTCTTTGATCCATAACACGATTGTTTGTCACTCGCTGTGCGAAAGTAGGTCAATTTAGTCAATTTGGACTAAACCATTACCGATAGTAGGGAGTTTTCCGGAATAGTCTATAGCGGGGTAGCATATGCCTTTGATGTGTGATCAGTGAAAGTATATCACGCGTTCTGTCGGTGCACTGAAGCGAGTGTTACCGACTGTAATTTCTTTGATATACCGTTAGTCGTAAGGTGTTAGCCTGTTTCCTTGTGTCGGTTTGTTTTTTTAAGTGGCCAAAGCTGGGAATGAAGTTTGTTTGCGTCATTAAAAAGAATTAAAATACCGAGATGTGTTAATTGTTTGTTTGATTTTTTTTTTTGCAATAACTTTAAGTATAATATTAATGACATTAATTAAGGAAAGTGACCGTTTTTTTTTTAAGTCAGACCGAAATTGTTTGCGTTAGTCGTAACATTTGGTATTAATTAAGCTAATTGATGAAAAACGATATTACTCAAATTTACTCCTGCTGAAGTCGGATGTGTTGGGCCTCGACGTGGCGCAGGGGCGAAACACTACGATATGTACGAGCTGTTTGGTAATTTGTACGTAGTGGCTAGCTGCAGCACAACGCATATCAAAATAAACAAGTAAAATTTGATGGCATGGCATCAGTTCGCCGCAAAAAGATTTTGGTCAATGTTGTGAGAGTGTTAGAACCGACAAATGAACTTCACGCGACTTCCGGTCTATTAGACACTTCCGGTTTAATTCCTCAAATGATCAACACTTTTAATATTGAGTGAAAATTATTCATCCAGTAAAGCGAAGACATGATGTCAGTCATTAAAATGTACAAATTGTGATAAAGTAAGTTATAAATAATACAAATATAATACAAACATACATTTTAAATAGTTCTCTATATCAATGACTGAACGGAAAAAAAAAAATTTTGGTGGGTGGGGTACGGCGATTTTAGTGATTTTTTCAAAATAAGTGCGATTCTTACGGCAGTTAAAAACCTGGACCGATTTGCATTTTAAAATTTTAGAAGCCCTGCTCCACACTATTCTTAGACTTGAGCCCAAGTACTGAAATTTTGTTCACAAATATTTCCATGACCATCAAAGATAAACAATCGTAAAAAGTTGCTATTGATTAGTATGCATCATATTTATACATAGCAGCTTGTTATGAACGTTTATTCTGTAAACTTATAGAAATATTTGTGACTGAAATTTGGATACTTGAGCTTAAGTCTAAGAATATTCTATAGAATGGTTGGTGAATTCAAGGCCTGGTGCAATTAAGCGGTTTATTAAGTTGGTTGAATTATTATTTATAAAATGTTTTTACTAGAAAGAGTCGGGAGTATCTGTGTTGTTTAATCATAAATATACATGTAGATGGGTTCATATTGCTACTGGTTGTACATACGCAGGGGCGTACCTGGAGCATTTTGAAATGTACGCCAGATATGAGAAGCATAGCTGTTTCCCTCTCCCACCGGTGTTTTGTTTTTTGAATGATGCATTCTCAAGCTATATTTCAGCGTTAATATGGCATTTTTCACTTTTATTTTTTCACTTTTGCTGACGAATTGTACGCATTGGCGTACGTGAGTATGCCTGGATACGCGCCTGATACGTATGTGTTATTAAATAACAGTGTAGTTAGATCACAAAACAAGAATTTATTACATCCTTAAAGCACCTTATGGATTAATATTAATGATACCCTTTAGATCAAAAACAAGCCAACTTGTCTAGTTTTCCCAGCCAAACTATTTCATAACAATAATTAAATTGATTCTTTCATGGGGCCTATTTTAGTGCACATGTACATTGAATATGCAACTTAAGCACATTTATATGATGGTTTTACTGGTACTTGATAAACACTTCAAGATTGCGATGTGCCCCTTTAAAGTGGTATGGACAGATAAAATACTGTGTAGCCTGGCATGTTAATTAAGGACAAACAAGCAACATTTTCATTACGTGGTCACGCCTTAATTCCATTAAGCGATGGGAAAGCTTATGTTAGCAGGATTTTATAACAGATATTTCGACAATAAAACATGTATAAAACATTTTTTTACTTAAAAAAGGTGATAACCTGTTAAAATTACCTATTAAATGTTTTAATTCTACAATATGCAAACTGTTTAAGCTGAAATTATAGTTTTATTTCATACCCCAGCCAACCCCCTGTTTGCTTTTTGGAGAAGGGTTGGATTGGGTATGAACGTTAATACTCTGACCACGTAATGTGATGTCTTCCTGATAATGATATTGACACCCCATGTACACAAATGTAATTAAAACTGAAGAGAAAATGTAATCTTTTAATTACATAGGGAATATATCCCAGATCAATACCTTGGTCTGCCTTAGTGTTGTGTTTCTATATTTTAATGTGATTTGGACAGTTACATTTGGTTGCAACCCAAGAATAGAATCACTATTGTTTTATGATGCTTTTACATCAATGAAGATTGCGGTAGTAGTTTTCCCAGCCAAACTATTTCATGAACAATAATTAAATTGATTCTTTCATGGGGCCTATTTTAGTGCACATGTACATTGAATATGCAACTTAAGCACATTTATATGATGGTTTTACTGGTGTTCAGATTGACACCCATTATTAGCTCTACTGGCCGAAGGCCAGCAGAGCTTATGGGATGCCGAGTTGTCCGTCGTCCGTCCGTCGTCCGTCCGTCGTCCGTTGTTAACTTTTGTCTCGTTAAGACGATAGGACCTTCATTTTTCATCCAATTTTTACCAAACTTTACCACATTGTTAATATCAATGAAAGCTCGGACAAGTTCGAAAACCAGCCATATCGAACTAGTAACAGCGGAGTTGTGGCCCTTGATTTAGTTTAAAATGCTATATTTTGCATCGTTAAGACGATCGGGGCTTCATTGTTCATCCGATATTTACCCGTCTTTATCAGATTGTTAATGTCGTTGAAAGCTCGAACAAGTTTGAAAAACAGCCATATCGGACCAGTAACAGCGGAGTTATGGCCCCTGATTTAGTTAAAAATGCTATATTTTGCCTCGTTAAGATGATAGGGGCTTCATTGTTCGTCCGATCTTTACCAAACTTTATCAGATTGTTAATATCAATGAAAGCTCGGACAAGTTCGAAAACCATTTATATTGGGCCAGTAACATTGGAGTTATGGCCCTTGATTTAGTTTAAAATGATATATTTTGCCTCGTTAAGATGATACCTTCATTTTTCATCCGATCTTTACCAAACTTTATCAGATTGTTAATGTCTATGAAAGCTTGGTCAAGTTCGAAAACCAGCCAGATCGGACCAGTAACAGCGGAGTTATGGCCCTTGATTTTGTTAAAAATGCTACATACGATAGGGCCTTGATCTTTGGCAAACTTTACCAGATTTTATGACTGTCTGTTTATATTATTATTTTTATTTTATTTGAATTTTTTTTATTTTTTTTTTGATTTATTGGTGTTTTTTTGGGGTTTTTTTTATTTTTATTTTTATTTATTTTTTTTATTTTTTTTTTATTCATTTTTAGCTCTACTATTCGAAGAATAAGAGAGCTTATGTAATCACCCTGGGGTCGGCGTCTATATCTCTTACATTTCTTATCCTAGCACTACCAAATTTGGCCATGGGCTTCCTTTTAGCATTTTCTTAAGGGCTGCATAAGCAAGTTTGGTTCCTGTAGCCCATGGGCTCCCATGAAACCCAAATTATGATAGCCCATAAAATGTGTCCCATTTCACATAAAATTTTGCGTGTAAGCTGTGTTTTACAAGTCTATATCTCTTACATTTCTTATCCTAGCACTACCAAATTTGGCCATGGGCTTCCTTATAGCATTATCTTAAGGGGTGCATAAGCAAGTTTGGTTCCTGTAACCCATGGGCTCCCATGAAACCCAAATTATGATAGCCCATAAAATGTGTCCCATTTCACATCAAATTTTGCGTGTAAGCTGTGTTTACAAGTCTATATCTCTTACAATTCTTACCCTAGCACAATCATATTTGGTCATTAGCTTCCTTAGGCCAAACAAAATAATAGTTGTGTTTCCGGTTACCCGACCTACCCTAGAAATTCCCGCCGACCCTATGGTTTTTATTGCATTCCAAAAAAAAATAAAAAAAATTCAAGCCGACCCCCGTCCGTAATGGATTCCATAATATACCGTCTCCCTGTCAGGCAGGCGCCTGATTGAGTTGATAGATATCAGGGTTCTCAATAGACGCGTACACACGCGTTTTGACGCATGGAAATTCAATTTGACCCAATTCTGACGCAGCTAATTTACCACCTGTGCGTTTTTATGACGCGCGTGTATTTGCTTCCAAGCATCAATCCAATACACACGTACCTATTTTCGATAGCCCAAACATCACAATAAATGAGCACGCACTGCATAACAGTGATTGACACCTTGGCTGACGACCTTGATCGCCTCTCGACCAATCAAATTCGCTGGCTGCTGTCACAGCTTGTGTGCGGAAATAGACTGTCTATAAATGGTGTCATTGTGTAATCTGTCTATAAATGCTGCTATTGTGTTAATAATTTAACGATTATCTTTGAAGTTTATGATGCTTTTTGCGGGTGGAGACTATTATGACCTCATTGGATTAATTGGTTTATTGATTGCTACCAGCTTCTGATTGATTACCGGTTAATTAGACCGAACTGAAATAAAACAAGTGCTAGCGGTCAAACATGTGAAAAATATAAAAATCGGCAAAAATAAAATTGACTTTATTTGTGTTTGTTGACGTTGTTTTTTATTTGTGTTTGTTGTTTGTTAATTTTGTTTTACGCACGTTTTAAAGAACAAAGAAATATAATTTTAATGAGGATAATTTAAATATTTATAAATCGGCGAAATGTACATAAACAGCGCGTATTTTAACCTGGGTTATCGTTCAGTCAAAACTTACCGGACATTACGCATTGTTATATTTTGTGTTGACATACTATTTTTGTGCTGTCGAGTAACGGACTTTATTAATTTATGTATGTTCAAAATTTATGTATGTTCTGTTCAATACACAAATGGCGCAAAGAAGTATATTTTCATTTATGTCATCGCAGTCTACGAAACGGCCTGTGTGTTGGGGATGCACTGTTTGATGTAGTCTCATTTATTTGACGTCTTCGGGTGCCTTTTTTTTTTTTATTTACATAAGGACGTTTATAGATGCACCCTAGGTGCAGTCTGACCCCTAAGAAGCAGAAAATAAGAGAGCTATAACTATAATAACACCAATATCTTATAATATATAATATCACCAATAACTTATAATTTTAACAGATGTGGACCCCAACTTATTAAACAGCCTTTCATAACTTTGAATCTTTGACATAATGACACATTATTGTAAAATGGAATAGTAGTTTTTTAAGTTCAAATGCATATCCTTGCACACCTTTTTTGGCAATAAAATATTTACAGACTTCCCATGGAACCCAAATTCTGCTAGCCCTTAAAATGTGTCTGTTTCACATCAAATTTTGCGTGTAAGCTGTGTTTACAGGTCTATATCCCTTGCATTTCTTGTCCTAGCTGAACTAAATTTGGAATTGGTTTCCTTATAGTACAGTTGCTGCCACGCGGATTACGACTAATCACACTCAACGCGGGGATTTTATCTCACCGCGGACACACTGATTTTGTCCCCGCGATCGGCAGACAGTCCACTCATCGCGGTGACAATAACTTATGACCACCGCGACACAATCACCGCGATTCGCCGTGATCTGTTTTGATTCGCACACCGCTTTACCCGGTGTGAAATCGCAGGCCATCGCCGCGATTTATCTTCAGTATCAATGTACAATTGTGCAGTCAATATAATGCATTATTATTCAATAACTAGTGAAAACCCGAATCAGAAGTCAATTTTATTTTTGTTTTCAGAAAATTCAAATGCCCGGATAATGTATACTGGGTCACGATAGTTATATGGCGGTTCCTATTACGGACTTCGCGTTGACTGAACATAAAATTCAAATAGTAATTCTTATACTAGAAATTAGAATTATATTTTTAATTAATCGTTATTTTAACATATTTTATGCTATTGGTTATTAATACATCGATGGGTTCTTTCGTCAGAAATAATCCGAAAAATTGTAAAGAATTCCGGGTCATAAACCCGTTATTAGTGCCGCCTTGTTAATAGGTACACACATCGCAAAGGATTGTGGGTAGCCAATTAATGTCCGGTGAAGAGAAATGTGACTTTTGGACAACAAAAACAAAAAACACACGTTATTAAATGCATTAAAAGTTTGAAATACGTATTGCTTCCAAAATTGTTCATTGTATTTATCATTTTTACTACATTTTTCATTGATCCCTGCTCTAATTTCCCCCGCATTCCCCCGCGAAGCTATCACGGAGAATCGCGGTGATTTCTTTCTTTTGAGACTGGATTTTGCCATCGCGTGATTTTTAGTCGTGGGTACGATCGCTGGGATTTGTGACTTCGATTAAAAAACAGCCGCGGGGATGCTGCGAAAAAGTCACAATCCGCGTGGCAGCAACTGTATGTTGTAAAGGGTTGGGTAATTAATTTTGTCTTCTGCAAATTCTGGGCTCCCATGGAAGCCAAATAGTGATGGCCCATAAAATGTGCAATAAAGGCAGATCTAGGTTTGCATGTAAGCATGTATATATCTATAAATTTGGTTTGGGATTCCTTATAGCATTATGCATCTTATTCATACTTCACTCATATTGGGGCATGGGCTCCCTCCTCCCCCACAGGCCCACTCCCCCCCCCCCCCCCCACCCATTTGAAACAATTTTTATTTTTTTTACATATTTCTGTGTTGCTTTTGTCAATTCTTACACATGTTGCCCCCTCCCCCGCCACCCCACCCCGCCCAAACCACACCACACACTCGAAACTAGAATATATATTTTTTTTTTGTTACATATGTCATGTGTTGTTTTGGTCAATTCTTACACATAGCTATGTTGCCCCCACTCCCCTCCCCCACCGCACCTCCACGCTCGAAATGGAATATTTTTATTTAATGTTTATTGTTTTTTTTACATATATCTGTGTTGTTTTGGTAAATTCTTACACTTAGCGTCTTACACATAATTATATGTTGCCCCCTCCACCCCATTCCCTGCCTCTCCACCCCCCACCCCCCACTCCCCCCACTCGAAATATTTTTATTTTTATTTTGTTTTACCATATTTCTGTGTTGTTTTGGTCAATTCTTACATAGCTTCTTACACATATATGTTGCCCTCCCCACCCCCCGCCTCTTCCCCATCCCCACTCAAAACTCGATTTTTTTTAATTTTTTTTTTACATATTTTTGTGTTGTTTTGGTGAATTCTTTCTTAGCTTCTTACACATATATATTGCCCTCACCACCCCCACTACCTCCATCACCCACCCCACCTCTCCCCCACCCCACCCCCACTCAAAACTTGATTTTTTTTTTATATTTCTTTTTTTACATATTTCTCTGTAGTTTTGATCAATTCTTACACATAGCTATGTTGCGCCCCCAACCCCTACCCACATTGTTTTAGCCTTGTTTTCTGATGGTATAAACTAGCTATATAATTTATTATTCTCTGAAAAATCGAATAGTCGAGCTGCGCTGTTCTCCGACAGCTCTTGTTATTATAATTATTATTATTTTTTATTTATTTATTTTTATTTTTTTTTTTATTTTATTTTTTTTTATTTATTGATTTATTTATTAATTTGTTACATTTTTTTTTTTAGCTCTATGTTGGACTAGTCGGACCAGTAACAGAGGAGTTATGGCTCTTGATTTAATTAAAAATGCTATATTTTGCTTCGTTAATACGGTTTGGCCTTCATTTTTCATCTGATCTTTACCAAACTTTACTAGATTCTTTAGTTATGGCCCTTGATTTAGTTAAAAAGCTGTTTTTTGGCCGAAACTTTCAAAAATATGTAAATGGCAGTCACTCGCTTCATTGATGTTATAAGAGCCATGTTAGCCAGTAGAGCGTCCACAGGCCCTTTTGGGCCTCTTGTTCATCCATATCGCCTGCAGTCCCTTTAACTGTTGATTATATTGGACCAATTATATATTTAAACTCATGGTAGAAAAGATGAAAATATTTAAAACTCAATATTTTATTAATTATATGAAAGTAGGTTTAAAGTCAAAATGAGACTATAAATAACTTTCATTGCTTGATAAACACTTCAAGATTGCGATGTGCCCCTTTAAAGTGGTATGGACAGATAAAATACTGTGTAGCCTGGCATGTTAATTAAGGACAAACAAGCAACATTTTCATTACGTGGTCACGCCTTAATTCCATTAAGCGATGGGAAAGCTTATATTAGCAGGATTTTATAACAGATATTTCGACAATAAAACGTATAAAACATTTTTTTACTTAAAAAAGGTGATAACCTGTTACAATTACCTATTAAATGTTTTAATTCTACAATATGCAAACTGTTTAAGCTGAAATTATGGTTTTATTTCATACCCCAGCCAACCCCTGTTTGCTTTTTGGAGAAGGGGTTGGATAGGGTATGAACGTTAATACTCTGCCCACGTAATGTGATGTCTTCCTGATAATGATATTGACACCCCATGTACACAAATGTACTTAAAACTGAAGAGAAAATGTAATCTGTTAATTACATAGGGAATATATCCCAGATCAATACCTTGGTCTGCCTTAGAGTTGTGTTTCTATATTTTAATGTGATTTGGACAGTTACATTTGGTTGCAACCCAAGAATTGAATCACTATTGTTTTTATGATGCTTTTACATCAATGAAGATTGCGGTAGTAGAAAGCAATATGCTTTTTATAGTGATGTGTATTTAATCATATTAAATGAAAGAACTTTTTATGTGCCAGTCTCGACTGGACATATTATGTGATCCAATCTTGATGAAACTTAGACACAATGTTTATGGCCGCACTACCTTGGCAAAGTTTGATAACCAGCCAGATCACACCTATATTGCCTTAGTTATAATCATTTGATTGTTGAAAATTGAAGATTTTTGCAATGTCTGCTCAATATAAACATGAACATTTATAATCCAATCTTGATGAAACTTGGGGACAATGTTTATGGGCCTAATATCTCTTGTTTTTAGCTCTACTGATCAGAGATCAGCAGAGCTTATGCCGTGGTGCGGTGTCCGTCGTCCGTCCGTAAACTTTTTTTTGTAGCGACTACGTTTCTGAAACTACTGAATTGATTTTCATGAAACTTTACAGAAATGTTGCCCATAAAGTCTAGTTGATCCTAGCAAAAATTCATGTTGATGTGAAATCCAAAATGGCCGCAAAATCTAAAAATAGATTTTTTAAAAAAAAGTTTGTAGCGACTACTTCTTGTAAACTCTTAAGTGATATTGATTTGGGACTTTTTCTAAAATGATCAGCTTGACGTGTTGGTCCTTGTCGAAAATCATTTTGATTCAACGTTAAACATGGCTGTCAGCGGCCATCTTTGTTTACATGTAGCGACTACTGCTCTGAAACTACTCGACGGATTTGCGTGAAACTTCACAGGAATGTTGCTCTTGATGTCTAAATGATCCTAGCAACATTTCAGGTTGGTCGGAAATTCAAGATGGCCACCACAGCTAAAAATAGATTTTCAAAAAACAAGTTTGTAGCGAGTACTTCTTGAAAACTATAAGTGATATTGATATGGGACTTTTTCTAAAATGATCAGTATGGAATGATGTTGATCCTTGTCGAAAATTATTTTGATGCGACGTTAAACATGCCCTTCAGCGGCCATCTTCGTTTACATAGAGTTATATAATGAAAACTTGTAGCGACTACTCCTGTGAAACTACTGGACGGATTTTCATGAAACTTCACACAAATGTTGCTCTTGATGTCTTATTGATCCTAGCAAAACTTCAGGTCGGCCGGAAATTCAAGATGGCCGCCACGGCTAAAAATAAATTTTCAGAAAACAAGTTTGTAGCGACTACTTCTTGAAAACTATAAATGATATTGATATGGGACTTTTTCTAAAATGATCAGCATGACATGATGTTGGTCCTTGTCGAAAATCGTTTTGATTCGATGGTAAATATGGCTGTCAGTGGCCATCTCTGTTTACATAGAGTTATCTAGTAAAAACTTGTAGCGACTTCTCCTCTGTAACTACTCGACGGATTTTCATGAAACTTCACAGGAATGTTGCTCTTGTTGTCTAATTGATCCTAGCAAAATTTCAGGTCGGCCGAAATTCAAGATGGCCACCATGGCTAAAAATAGATTTTCAAAATACAAGTTTGTAGAGACTATTTCTTGAAAACTATAAGTGATATTGATATGGAACTTTTTCTAAAATGATCAGTATGACATAATGTTGATCCTTGTCAAAAATTATTTTGATTTGACATTAAACATGGCCGCCAGCGGCCATCTTTGTTGACATACTTCTCTGAAACTACTTGACGGATTTTCATGAAACTTCACAGGAATGCTGATCTACATGTAGCTATCAAAAACCTGTCAGTAGAGCTTCAAGGTCATTGACCTCTTGTTAATGTAACTGTTCCAATGTGCATGTATTATGTTGTATTTCAGGCCCAGAGCGATGAAGAGGAAGCAGATGACGTCCAGGTGGGAGTGGGTGTGGATTCTGGTGGTTATATGGACGAGTTCTTTGCACAGGTGAGCTTTCAATAGTAAAGTAGTAAAGTAGTATGGAATATTATTCAGGACACTTCTGAGAAATGGGGGTTTATAAAATGTGAAAATAAGGCTGTCATGAATAGCCTAAAATGTGCTCAAAATGACATAACACCAAGGCAACATTATTTCCAGTGGTATGTGTCAATAAAAACAGGACAGTTTTACATAGATTCTGATTGTCCACTTAGATATAGATTGCAGCTCAAATTACTATTTGCCATTGCATCCACTGTGAAGGTGTGACTCATTCAGATTGTCTACTGTTTCAGGTCACATATGATTACACAGACAGATGTTCATAAAATATGCAGTTGAGTAATTCAATTAAGAGCATCATTTATGGGGAATTATCTAGCTTTTTCAGTTCATTTGTACATAGTAAATTCACGATGAGGAAGTCTGTGAATTTGAGTGAATTTTTGTTTTACAGTAGAATGATAACTAGTAATTTATGATAATCGCTGCAGCATCTGTACTCATTTAATGTCAAGTATGACATTCATTGTAATTGTGCAGGCACATACCCAGCCCTGAAATTGAACCGCGGCAGATCCCTTCCTAGCAGAGTGAGGGCATGTACCCCGGAAAAACTTTCTACGTGTGGTTTCCTACATTTTAGAGCATTCCTGGGCTAGATTTTCAGTTTTACGTTAGACAAATATATTCAACTTTATTTTAGTGATTTTATTTGATATTCCGTTAGATTGCCTACTTTACTGTTTGGTACCTTCCCAGAATTCTACCGAGGCAACTGCCTCGATATGCCTCAGCATAGCTACAAGACCCTTGTAAGATTAAGGTGAATGATATAGACTTACTGCAACACGGCCTTTCAATGCTAGAAGGACTGGAGAGATCCATCTGTCATTACTCACTTATAGATCCTTCAAGATTCTTATAGCTGTCCCACCAACAAGCCAAACCCCAAAATCGGAGCATCGAATTAAGAGTTACCAACTCATAATTCATTTTACGCATATTCGATCATGGATATTTTAAAAACAGTGAATAAAACTATAGAGGCCCCGGGTTCAATCCTCCGTGGTGCCACTGAGATCCGTCGGTGTGTTCTTGGGCAAGACACTTTCCCTTAGCCTCGTCCGTCGGATGGGGACGTAAACCGGGCGGTCCCGTGTTTCGGTCTATCCTCCAAGCACGTAAAAGAACCATAGGAATCTATTCGATAATAAGAGTAGGGCAGGTCCCCGGATCCCTATGTATCCTTCCCCTCTCTCTGGGGCGGCTCTAAATAACCTATACTGTGTTGATGAGCCGTTAAACAACATTCAATTCAATTCACCTTAATCTTGTAGGTGTCTCAGTAGTCAGTAGGGTGATATTTACTTGTATGTGGTGAAGCAGACATCAATTTACATTCATTTTTTATGCCCCCAAAAGGTGGCATGTTATAGTAATCGCACCGTCCGTTCGTTCATCGGTCTGAAACAATATTCATGAAACTTCACACAAATTAATGTTAATCACAATGAGAATGTGTGTCACGCACAAAAATCAGGTCAGTACCTCAAAGGTCAAGGTCACATTTGGAAGTCAGATTAGTAAAAAAAAAAACTTTACGTGGGCATTTGTCACTTACTGGTGACATTTCTTGTATTATGTTATAGATTTTTAGCTCGACTATTCATCAAGGTTTGCGTGTAAGCTGTGTTTACAAGTCTATATCTCTTACAATTCTTACCCTAGCACAATCATATTTGGCCATTAGCTTCCTTATAGCATTATCTTAAGGGCTGCATAAGCAATTTTGGTTCCTGTAACCCATGGGCTCCCATGGAACCCAAATTATGATAGCCCATAAAATGTGTCCCATTTCACATCAAATTTTGCGTGTAAGCTGTGTTTACAAGTCTATATCTCTTACAATTCTTACCCTAGCACAATCATATTTGGCCATTAGCTTCCTTATAGCATTATCTTAAGGGCTGCTTAAGTAATTTTGGTTCCCGTAACCCCTGGGCTCCCATGGAACCCAAATTCTGATAGCCCTTAAAATGTGTCTGTTTCACATCAAATTTTGCGTGTAAGCTGTACAGGGTTTGGGGCAACATATATGTGTAAGAATTTACTAAAACAACACAGAAATATGATTTTTATAGAGTTTCAAGTGGGGGCGAGGGGGGGGGGGGTGCGGGGAGAGGCTGGGGGACATATATTTGTAAGAATCGAGCAAAACAACACAGAAATATGTAAAAAAAATAAAAAAGTAAAAAATATAATAAAAAAAGGTGTGAAGGGGTGGTGGGGGGGGGGGGGGGGGGGGGGGGATGGGAGTGGGGGCTGGGGGAGTAGGGAGCCCATGCCCCAATATGAGTGAAGTATGAATAAGATGCATAATGCTATAAGAAATCCCAAACCAAATTTATAGATATATACATGCTTACATGCAAACCGAGATCTACCTTTATTTATGGGCCATCACTATTTGGGTTCCATGGGAGCCCAGAACTTGCAAAAGACAAAATTAATTACCCAACCCTTTACAACATACTATAAGGAAACCAATTCCAAAATTTAGTTCAGCTAGGACAAGAAAGGCAAGAGCCCCCCCCCCCCCCACCCCCACTCTCACCCCCCCCCGCCCCCCACTCTCACCCCCCCCCCTCCCCACTCTCACCCCCCCCCCCCTCCCCACTTGAAACTGTTTTTTTGTTTTTTTTACATATTTCTGTGTTGCTTTTGTCAATTCTTACACATGTTGCCCTGCCCCCCTCCCCTGCTCCCCCCAGTCCCCACTCCCCCCCACCACCTCTCCATACCTGTTGTTGTTGTTTTTTTACTGTTTTTTTTCACATATTTCTGTGTTGTTTTGGTCGATTCTTACACATATATGTTCCCCAGCCTCTCCCTCGCCCCCACTTGAAACTCTATATATATTATTTTTTTACATATTTCTGTGTTGCTTTTGTCAATTCTTACACATGTTGCCCTGCCCCCCTCCCCTACTCCCCCCAGTCCCCACACCCCCCCCCCCCCCACCCCCCACCACCTCTTCATACCTGTTGTTGTTGTTTTTTTACTGTTTTTTTCACATATTTCTGTGTTGTTTTGGTCGATTCTTACACATATATGTTCCCCAGCCTCTCCCTCGCCCCCACTTGAAACGCTATATATATTATTTGTTTACATATTTCTGTGTTGTTTTAGTAAATTCTTACACATATGTGTTGCCCCAAACCCCCCACCCCGCACCCCCTCTCACCACCCCCCTCATCTCTTGAAACATGTTGCCCTGCCCCCTCCCCTACTCCCCCCAGTCCCCACTCCCCCCCCCTCCCCACCACCACCTCTCCATACCTGTTGTTGTTTTTTTACTGTTTTTTTACATATTTCTGTGTTGCTTTTGTCAATTCTTACACATGTTGCCCCTGCCCCCCTCCCCTGCCACCCCAACCCCCCTCCCCCCAACACCACAAACTCAAAATATTATTTTTTTAATTTTTTATTTTTACATATTTCTGTGTTGTTTTGGTCAATTCTTACACATAGCTATGTTGCCCCACCTCCCCTCCCCCACCCCATACCCACGCTCGAAATGGAATATTTTTATTTAATATTTATTGTTTTTTACATATATCTGTGTTGTTTTGGTAAATTCTTACACATAGCTTATATGTTGCCCCCTCCACCCCATTCCCTGCCTCTCCACCCCCACTCCCCTCTCAAAACTCCAATTTATTTTTGTAGCGACTACTCCTCTGACACTACTGAATGGATTTTCATGAAACTTTGCAGATATGTTGCCATGAAGTCTAGTTGATCTAGCAAAAATTCATGTTGATGTGAAATCCAAGATGGCCGCCAAATCTAAAAATAGGTTTTTAAAAAACAAGTTTGCAGCGACTACTTCTTGAAAACTCTTAAGTGATATTGATATGGGACTTTTTCTAAAATGATCAGCGTGACATGATGTTGGTCCTTGTCGAAAATCGTTTTGATTCGACGTTAAACATTTCTGCCAGCGGCCATCTTTTTTTACATAGAGTTATATAATGAAAACTTGTAGCGACTACTCCTCTGAAACTACTCGACGGATTTTCATGAAACTTCACAGGAATGTTGCTCTTGATGTCTAATTGATCCTAGCAAAATTTCAGGCGGCCGGAAATTCAAGATGGCCGCAACGGCTAAAAATAGATTTTCAAAATACAAGTTTGTTGCGACTACTTCTTGAAAACTATAAGTGATATTGATATGGGACTTTTTCCAAAATGATCAGCATGACATGATGTTGGTCCTTGTCAAAAATCGTTTTGATTCGACGTTAAAAATGGCTGCAGCAGCCATCTTTGTTTACATAGAGTTATATAGTAAAAACTTATAGCGACTACTCCTCTGAAACTACTTGGCGGATTTTCATGAAACTTTACAAGAATGTTGCTCTTGATGTATTATTGATCCTAGCAAAATTTCAGGTCGGTCAGAAATTCAAGATGGCCGCCACGGCTAACAATACATTTTCAAAATACAAGTTTGTAGTGACTACTTCTTGAAAACTATAAGTGATATTGATATGGGACTTTTTCTAAAATTATCAGCATGACATGATGGTTATCTGAGTCGAACATGATTTTGATTCGACATTAAACATGGCTGCCAGTGGCCACTTTGTTTACATAGAGGTATATAATGAAAACTTGTAGCGACTACTCCTCTGAAACTACTTGACGGATTTTCATGTATCTTCACAGGAATGTTGCCCTTGATGTTTAATTGATCCTAGCAAAATTTCAGGTCTGCTGGAAATTCAAGATGGCCGCCACGGCTAAAAATAGATTTTCAAAATACAAGTTTGTAGCGACTACTTCTTGAAAACTATAAGTGATATTGATATGGGACTTTTTCTAAAATGATCAGCATGACATGGAGTTGGTCCTTGTCAAAAATTGTTTTGATTCGATGTTAAACATGGCTGTCAGCGGCCATCTTTGTTTACATAGTTATATAATGAAAACTTGTAGCGACTACTCCTCTGAAACTACTTGACGGATTTTCATGAAACTTCACAGGAATGTTGCTCTTGATGTCTTATTGATCTTAGCAAAATTTCAGGTCGGCCGGAAATTCAAGATGGCCGCCACGGCTAAAAATAAATTTTCAAATACAAGTGTGTAGCGACTACTTCTTGAAAACTATAAGTGATATTGATATGGGACTTTTTCTAAAATGATCAGCATGACATGATGTTGGTCCTTGTCGAAAATCGTTTTGATTCGACGTTAAACATGGCTGCCAGCGGCCATCTTTGTTTACATAGAGTTATATAGTAAAAACTTGTAGCGGCTACTCCTCTGAAACTACTCGACGGATTTTCATGAACCTTCACAGGAATGTTGCTCTTGATGTCCAATTGATCCTAACAAAATTTCAGGTCGGCCGGAAATTCAAGATGGCCGCCATGGCTAAAATTAGATTTTCAAAATACAAGTTTGTAGCGACTACTTCTTGAAAACTATAAGTGATATTGATATGGGACTTTTTCTAAAATGATCAGCATGACATGATGGTTATCCGAGTCGAACAATATTTTGATTCAATGTTAAACATGGCTGTCAGATGCCATCTTTGGTTACATAGAGTTATATAATGAAAACTTGTAGCGACTACTCCTCTGAAACTACTTGACGGATTTTCATGAAACTTCACAGGAATGTTGCTCTTGATGTCTAATTGATCCTAGCAAAATTTCAGGTCGGCCGGAAATTCAAGATGGCCGCCACAACTAAATATAATTTTTCAAAATACAAGTTTGTAGCGACTACTTCTTGAAAACTATAAGTGATATTGATATGGGACTTTTTCTAAAATGATCAGCATGACATGGAGTTGGTCCTTGTCAAAAATTGTTTTGATTCGATGTTAAACATGGCTGTCAGCGGCCATCTTTGTTTACATGGAGTTATATAATGAAAACTTGTAGCGACTACTCCTCTGAAACTACTTGACGGATTTTCGTGAAACTTCACAGGAATGTTGCTCTTGATGTCTTATTGATCTTAGCAAAATTTCAGGTCGGCCGGAAATTCAAGATGGCCGCAACGGCTAAAAATAGATTTTCAAAATACAAGTTTGTAGCGACTACTTCTTGAAAACTATAAGTGATATTGATATGGGACTTTTTCCAAAATGATCAGCATGACATGATGTTGGTCCTTGTCAAAAATCGTTTTGATTCGACGTTAAAAATGGCTGCCAGCGGCCATCTTTGTTTACATAGAGTTATATAGTAAAAACTTATAGCGACTACTCCTCTGAAACTACTTGGCGGATTTTCATGAAACTTTACAAGAATGTTGCTCTTGATGTCTAATTGATCCTAGCAAAATTTCAGGTCGGTCAGAAATTCAAGATGGCCGCCACGGCTAACAATAATTTTTCAAAATACAAGTTTGTAGTGACTACTTCTTGAAAACTATAAGTGATATTGATATGGGACTTTTTCTAAAATTATCAGCATGACATGATGGTTATCTGAGTCGAACATTATTTTGATTCGACATTAAACATGGCTGCCAGTGGCCACTTTGTTTACATAGAGGTATATAATGAAAACTTGTAGCGACTACTCCTCTGAAACTACTTGACGGATTTTCATGTATCTTCACAGGAATGTTGCCCTTGATGTTTAATTGATCCTAGCAAAATTTCAAGTCTGCCGGAAATTCAAGATGGCCGCCACAGCTAAAAATAGATTTTCAAAATACAAGTTTGTAGCGACTACTTCTTGAAAACTATAAGTGATATTGATATGGGACTTTTTCTAAAATGATCAGCATGACATGGAGTTGGTCCTTGTCAAAAATTGTTTTGATTCGATGTTAAACATGGCTGTCAGCGGCCATCTTTGTTTACATAGTTATATAATGAAAACTTGTAGCGACTACTCCTCTGAAACTACTTGACGGATTTTCATGAAACTTCACAGGAATGTTGCTCTTGATGTCTTATTGATCTTAGCAAAATTTCAGGTCGGCCGGAAATTCAAGATGGCCGCCACGGCTAAAAATAAATTTTCAAAATACAAGTGTGTAGCGACTACTTCTTGAAAACTATAAGTGATATTGATATGGGACTTTTTCTAAAATGATCAGCATGACATGATGTTGGTCCTTGTCG